>CM047808.1:96002280-96304072 GCA_026214975.1 Gentiana macrophylla | reverse complement strand
GAAGGCTTTTTTATCCCAACTCCCATTGTTAAACCAAAGTCTTGGGCGATGGTGTTTAGCAGGCTAGACGTTCCCGACCGGCTTGTCTTACTTGATTGCGATCCGATTGGGCGGATGCCCTATCCTTGGTTGGACCTACTTGGAGGTCCAATTTGGATCTTCGGCTCTTTTACGGGCTTGGTATATCAAAGTATAATGGATGCATTGACCGTATATTTTTATTATCTTTCGTCATACATACCCTACTATGTGAAGGAATACAAGGATATAATACGTATCACTTGATACTCCCACCATTTTTCAAACTGTCGGAGAAAGAAGAATCTGTCAGATTAAGAAAGTGATTAATGTGTCTAAAATAAAGTGTAAAATAACAAAATTTCCCTTCATTCATTGTGTATGAAAAATTGTACCAAAATTTGAGTTATTAAAATGAAAGGCAAAGAAGGAAAAAAAACAATAATTGTTGAATTGATATTGTAAACTGATAGATAAATAAAAACAAAGCAAATTCTGAAAATAAGAGGTAAAAAAAACGGATGGAGCATAAATATCTACGGTGGTTGTATGAATTATAATTAGACGAAAGACTAATTATTCTTTACAACGAAATAAAAAGGTTGAAAACCATTTACTACTTTATTTTTTATTTTTTAATTCACTTTTTTTTCGAAGTGTACTATTATCTCATTCTACTATTTCAAAAGTAGTAGTAGAAATATGAAAAATACGGGATAGAAATAAAAGATTGAAAATTTAAATTGTTTTGGAAAAAATCAAAACTGGGCATCTAGCTGAGGTTGTTCATTCCATATAATTTTATTTTTCATTACTAAATCTCTTTGAATGTTCGAGCTGAGGCTGTTCATTCCATATAATTTATTTTTCATTACTGAATCTCTTTGAATGCTGCCGTTGAGGTTGTTCCTATCCAACATAAAGGCGTGAATAAAGCTGAGACTTTTAGCTTTTCCAGTTCTAACATAATGCTGATACTAATGACAATCAATTCGAGCTGAGGCTGTTCATTCCATATTCCATCAGTTTTTCAGTTCATCTACTAGAGCCTATTTATACTGCTGTATGTTGCTTCATCAAACATAGAGATATAGACAAAAACATAATCGTAAATACAATGAGAAAAATCTTTTCTTTCTACCTTTCTTATGAAAAAGAGAGTTCAAGCAAATAGTTCTTAAACAAGGAAGGTATGGGCAACTTTGTCCTTGTTAACCGCTCTATCCTGGAGACTAACGTTCCATTGAAGCTCAAGCACTCGACGGTGAGGGGATGAATTAGTCTTAAGGAAAGTGTGTTAAACACACGGCTCGGTTTCCTTCTACTTTTAATCTGTTTCAAAACAAAATGTAAGTTGTTTCTATTATAATTTCGATTTGTTGTAATTTTGCTTATTCGTTTTCTAGTCAATGTAACCAGTTTACTACATAGAGTGCAACAATCTTAAGACTAATTCATGTTTCTGTATCGGTGAGCCGAGGGCGAGAATAATTACGTTCATTGATAGAATTGAAAACGAGCGATGAAATCGTTGTTTACGAATCAAAGGCTCGTTTTCTGTTTCAAAAGCGTAATTATAAACGGAGCGAGAATTTTTCGATGGAGTGATCGTCTAAGATACTCACGAATATTTTGAGTAATCATAGGATTCTCAAACGATTTGTTCAATAATCAAGATAGAAACAAGTTCGAGATTGTTTTATATAATAGAAACAATTTGAGATCGTTTTATATATTATTGAAAGAAATTTAACAAAAACAATTTCGAGATTGTTTTAATTAGTATAGTTCGGTTCACGAACGTTTTATCTGATATTGAAAGAAATTTAACTGTTTTGTGTTAAATGTTAGATATGACAACCATTACGAGTCAAAAACGAATCGGCTTTAAACCGAATCGGTTTGTGATGATAAAATAATCTCATTGAAGTTTCCGTTCTTGAAGAAAACCGAAACGAGATTAAATGGTTCATTTTTCTGTTCTTGAAGAAAACGAATCGAGTTGTAATGAAAACAAACTGGTTCTAGGAGTGGTCATAATAGACACTCAAGAAACATTTTATAATCAGTTTGTCAATTCATTTAACATATTGAGCATATTTTATGATATTATTTATGAGTAAATATTATCAGCAGAAAAAATACATGATCACATGAAGATGATCAAACTGTATACATATATATATGTAATTGTGTTTGTTGTGACGCATGTGATATATTTTCTGAGGAAATTTTTTGAGGACTCAAGATCATTTTGTGTACTCAAAATCATTTTGTGTAAATGAGTTTTGTTGTTATTATTTCAGGAAGGAAATAATTATTCGATTGAGAATTATTTAATTATAATTTTTTATTTGATTATAGTGTTATAATCTGTTGTGACACAACAATATCATAAAATATGCTCAATATGTTAAATGAATTGACAAACTGATTATAAAATGTTTTTTGAGTGTCTATTATGACCACTCCAAGAACCAATTTGTTTTTATTACAACTCGATTCGTTTTCTTCAAGAACAGAAAACTGAACCATTTAATCTCGTTTCGTTTTCTTCAAGAACGGAAACTTGAATGAGATTATTTTATCATCACAAACCGATTCGGTTTAAAGCCGATTCGTTTTTGACTCGTAATGGTTGTCATATATGAAATTTAACACAAACAGATTAAATTTCTTTCAATACTGTATAGAACGTTCGTGAACCGAACTATACTAATTAAAACAATCTCGAAATTGTTTCTGTTAAATTTCTTTCAATAATATATAAAACGATCTTGAAATTGTTTCTATTATATAAAACAATCTCGAACTTGTTTCTATACTGATTATTGAACAAATCGTTTGAGAATCCTGTATGATTACTCAAAATATTCGTGAGTATCTTAGACGATCACTCCACGAAAAATTTCGCTTCCGTTTATAATTCTGCTTTTGAAACGTAAAACGAGCCTTTGATTCATAAACAACAGATTTATCGTTTCGCTTTCAATTTCATCAATGAACGTAATTATTCGCCCTCGGCTCACCGATCTGTAAAACATGAATTAGTCTTAAGATTGTTGCACTCTAATAGTAAACTCGTTACATTGACTAAAACGAATAAGCAAAATTAGTATGAACAGAAACAATACATGATCACATGAAGATGATCAAAATGTATACATATACATATATATATATATATATATATATATGTAATTGTGTTTGTTGTGACGCATGTGATATATTTTCTAAGGAAATTTTTGTGGACTCAAAATCATTTTGTGTAAATGAGTTTTTGTTGTTATTATTTCGTGAAGGAAATAATTATTCGATTGAGAATTATTTAATTATAATTCTTTATTTAATTATAGTGTTATAATCTGTTGTGACACAACATTATTTCGTGACATAATAATTATTCCTATACAAATTATATAGGAAATAATAGTTTATACTGTTGTTAATGAATTGGTTGTGAATACTAAATATTGTGTTTTAGTATCAAGTTTGTATAAATTAATTCAATATCTTGCTATTTCTGTTTGAAATACTAGATTTTCTGAAACCCTTATTTTGACATGCTATATGTTTAAATAATTATCGGTTTCTGTATTTACACGTAAATAGAAATAATCATTAAGGTGAATAAACGGAAAAACGAAAGTGATTATGTGTGTGAATTAAATCGGGTTTGATTTAAATCCTCATGATAATGTTTAAATAATTAAAATTTTATGGTTGTGGAATACAAATTGTGTTGAACTGAATTGTTACCGGATGAGCGGTGATGACGGTCAAATTATACCCATAAAAGTCATCAACGTTGTCCTTAAATCGAGCTTAATAATATATATTTTATATTAAATCACATGTTTATATGGATTATTTAATGTTATGTGATTTATAAGATATAATTTGGTATTTATTTGTTTTTATTATTAAAATATGATTTATTAAAGGCGATAATTATTGATTTTATAGATTGCGATGAATCGGAAGATATCTATTATCAAAGGAAGTAAATCTCAAGAGAAATCAAGGCGTAATCGGTGCATTAAAGATAAATACCGGGCAAAGACGAAAAGTGGAGTAAGGAACAAGAAAAGCCAGCGAGCCAATCAGAAAGCAGTGAGCTCGCTGCAGAGGATTCGCTGGGAGCGAGTTGACCAAAACTCGAGGATCGGCTGGGAGTTATCTCTACATGTTTTAGGATTTTCAAATATATCTTTAAGTCGGTCTAAGTCTCTATATAAAGGAGCAGCCACGAATTTCATTAGGACACTCGAGAAACACAATATTTCAATACTTTTAGTTTATCAATATAGTTCATCTGATTTTATATTATGTTTCTTCATCACGGAGGCGATGGATTCATCGATTAGAGATTGCATTGAAGGATCGGAGGACCTTCCGTCTACGAGGGTAATGTCTATCCGAATATGTCGTTTTTATTCGTAGATCTATTTTATTTCGTTATGTAGTAGTCGTTTGTGTATTGATTTCGTGATGTAGTTAATTAACAAACCCATATTCATGTTGATCTAAGCCGTACGAAGGCATTTTACGAGAAAGTTCTAGAGTCACCGGTCTAGATCTACCATGGTCTATACGGTTAGATCTAGCCATCAAGATTCTAGTAACTTTCTGTGAACGACTTCGGCTACGTCGTGCTTTCGCTTTTCATATACACATGTAATAGATCCTCGCCAATTTGTTACATCGTTCTCGTAAATTAATATGATATATTGTGAAAATTGCCATGTTAACAGGACATAAGTTAGCCGATCGCTTAGGAGGTGTTCCAACCCGTCCACGGTGGTTGCCTCAGACGAGGTGACGATTTTAGATCGGCATCCCTAGTTTAGTATAGCATGCTTGTTATATGATGTTCTATCCGGTCAAGGAAGGATTCGTAATTAAGCATAAGGATCTTCTATCCGTTCACGAATTAGATCCAGTTTAGGGGATGACTCCCGTAGCCAAAATATAATCAACCTAAATGTCTTTTCTGTCTCGGCTTAGATATACATATATGGGGGAGTAATTACTACTAGCGTAATCAATACCGTTTGTTAGAGTCTTATAAAGCCTTAAAAATAAGTGTTTTAGTATTTGTGTCGTATTGTTAGTTCTGTGTTTTCTATCGTGTCAACCTTTATTTCTACGTTATAGTTGGTCGTAGACCGCCTTTAATCTATTTTTAGTTTAATAATGTTGTACTTGTTTAAGCCGAGTCTCTGTGGGATCGACCTTTAACTCTATCAAGCTATACTACGATTGAACCTAGTTCTCTTGCTAGTTGGTTATTTAGGTATCGAGTTATTTTTATAACTTGACCGTCATCAACCGGTTAGTGGAATATGAACCGTTGCATTAATAATTATTGAAAACGTTTCATTGTTAAAGTTAATGAGAATTAATAGCAATCTCGGTATTGATGATTATTAATTCTTAAAACGCCTATAAGGTTCAGAGATTATGAATAGTAATCATTAATTTATGATTATTTAAAAGTTCAACTGTCATAGTTAACGGGATTTAATAGTGGTATTGATGACTATTAAAATGAATGTAAAGATTTTAACTAAACCTAGATAATAAGTAGAATATTGATATTCGACAAACCGTTTAATGACATGAAGATAATGAGGCTCGATGCTTTTAAATATATAAGAATGAAGGTGGGAACAACTTAGCATACTGGATTTAACTATCCGTAAGGATCGTGGTGGTGGATATGATGTACCATTTCACGAGTCTTGCCGAGGCACCGGCATCATTCATCAAACAACTACACCACCGGTCAAAGGGTATTCTTTGAATGCAAGAACTCAACTCTAAGAAGTCGATGAATGCTACGTTGTTAAGTTCAGAGTGTCACAAAACTTGTGTGGAAGCTATCCTATCTAGCATTTATCTTTTGAATAAGATACCCGAAAAGAAACAAGAGAAAACTCCTTATGAACTATGGAAGGGTAAACTCCATCCTACAAATACTTACGAGTGTGGGGTGCCTTGCAAAGTGCTCGCACTCACACCCAAAGTAGTAAAGATAGGATCAAAAGCGTTGATTGTATATTCATTGGATATGCACACACTAGTAGTGCTTATCGATTTCTTGAGTATATATCAGATAATCCTGAAATACACAAAAATATGATAATGGAATCAAGAAATGCATCATTCTTTGAGAATGTATTCCCGGCTAAAACAAATGAACCTAGTTCATTAAAGCGTGTTCATGTTCGTAGGATCACCCTTACGAACAAGTGAATGAGGAAGAGCCAAGCGAGGTTGAGCCAAGAAGAAGTAAAAGGTCGAGAATAGAAAAATCTTTTGGTAAAGATTTTATCACATATATGATAGATGCAGATCCTTAAAATTTCAAGGAGGCGACAACTTCTTCTGAAGGTCCAATATGGAAAGAAGCAATAAATAGTGAAATAAATTCTATATTGCAAAATCATACATGGGAGTTAGTTGATCTACCTCCAGGATGTAAACCACTAGGATCAAAATGGATCTGTAAAAGGAAAATGAAACCTGATGGATCTATTGATAAATATAAGGCCAGACTGGTAATAAAATGTTACAGTCAAAAAGAAGGTCTTGACTATTTTGATACATATTCTCCAGTAACGAGAATAACATCCATTAGGATGGTACTTGCTATAGCCACTTTGCGTAATTTATAAGTACACCAAATGCATGTAAAGATAGCTTTCTGAAATGGAGATTTAGATGAAGAAATCTACATGGAACAACTGAGGTTTTTCTAGCCCAGACAAGATAAGAAAGTGTGTAAATTAGTTAAGTCTTTGTATGGCTTAAAACAAGCACCAAAACAATGGCATGAGAAGTTTGATCATGTTATGCTTGAAAATGGTTTCAAAACCAATGAATGTGATAAATGCATTTACATGAAAGAAAAACAAAAGATGGCTATGTCATTTTGTGTCTTTACGTTGATGACATGCTTATCATTGGAAAGCAATGATAAGATGATCAAATCTACCAAAGATATGTTAAACTTGATTTGAAATTAAAGATATGGGTTTAGCGAGAGATGATATCGGGAATTAGAATTACAAGAAATTCTAATGGTCTCATTTTGAGTCAATCTAATTATATTGATAAAATCTGGAAAATTTCAATAAAGATTATTCAAATGAAGCGTAACTCCGATAGATCGTCGAGTCGGCCTTTGTTAAAGAATAAAGGTGAAAGTGTGTCTCAATTAGAGTACGCAAGGATTATTGGAAGTCTAATGTACTTAATGAGTTGTACTAGACCGGATATCGCTTATGCTGTTGGCAAGCTAAGCAGATATACTAGTAATCCGAGTAATGATCATTGGAAAGCTATAGTGAGGTTACTGAGATAATTAAGATATACTCGTAAGTATGGCCTTCACTATACAAGAGAACCTACTGTTATAGAAGGATATACTGATGCAAATTGGATATCAGATTCAAAGGATTCAAAATCCACAAGTGGTTTTGTATTCACATTAGGAGGTGGAGCTGTGTCTTCGAAATCTTCTAAACAAACTGTGACAACCAAATCCACAATGGAATCTGAGTTTGTAGCTTTAGATAAATGTGGAGAAGAGGCAGAATGGTTGCATAAATTCCTAGAGAATGTTCCTCAATGGCCAAAACCTGTGCCAGGAATATGTATTCACTGTGACAGTCAATCTGCGATTGGACGACCATAGAACAAAATGTATAATGGTAAGTCAAGGCATATACGCCGAAGACATAACTCCATTACACAACTATTTTCATCGGGTACGATTACCTTAGACTATCTTAAGTCGAGAGGATAATCTTCATGGATCCGCTAACCAAAGGGTTAAATAGAGAAGTAGTTGCAAAGTCATCAAGAGGAATGGGACAAAAGCCCATGGAATAAACTTTTGTGAAGGAAAACCCTACCTTGTAGATTGGAGATCCCAAGATCTTGGTTCAAAGGGACAACCTAACTGCAAAAGTAGAGATCATCGTGGGGATTACCTCAATCTCATTCCTAAGATGAAAAGCAGTGAGAACGAGGATAAGCTTACCATTAAAGCTTTTAATGATTTGTGTAAGAAGAATAATTCGAGAAATTTCAATTACGTAATCACTATATGAGAGAGAAGAGGGGCCGCTTCAAAGGGAATTGTATAGGGCGCAATTCTTAGAAACTCTTGCAGAACCAGGCAGATGTCCACGGCCAAAATGGACATAACCGCAAGAACTAAATGTTGCTAGGTAGATGCATTGTGGTAAATATGTCATCGTTTACATCAACAGCAGAATAGTTCAAGGACATCGCGTCTACTAATCAGCTAGTAAAGTAAACATATCTTATCAAGGGAAGGTTCAAAGGGTCACACCTACCTATCCTATGCATTCATCTACCGCTGAACTCTCTATGTCATTCTTAGAGCCTTTTCTAGGGTTTTACACAATTTCCATTCATGTGGGGGATTGTTGGAAAATTGATGGTTAAAATGGAATATTTTAAATGATATGTCATATTGGGCCTATTGGGCTTAAGTGTGTGAATGGAAAGGAAAAATGGGAAGAAGCTATTTCTCCCACATTGGTTGGAAGAAGGGAAAAGAGTCAATATTTATATGATGTAGTTTTAGTGTAGTTAGAATAAGAAACCAACTTTATACACGATCTCGAGCGCGGGGGTGGGGGGTGCAAATCCAATCCGGATTTCCCCTTGGCTTGTGCATGCACGCATGTCCTGCGTACACGATAAGGCTCGGTTTTGCAACAATAAAATGTTGATTTTATTTTTCATTACTGAATCTCTTTGAATGCTGTTGTTGAGACTGTTCCTATCCAAAATAAAGCTGAGACTTTTGGCTTTTCTAGTTCTAACATAATGCTGATACTAATGACAATCAATTCGAGCTGAGGCTGTTCATTCCATATTCCATCAGTTTTTCAGTTCCTCTACTAGAGCCTATTTATACTGCTGTATGTTGCTTCATCAAACAGAGAGATATAGACAGAAACATAATCGAAATACAGCAGAAAAATCTTTTCCTTCTACTTTCTTATGGAAAATAGAGTCAAGCAAATAGTTCTTAAACAAGAAAGGTATGGTGCAACCTGTCCTTGTTAACCGTTCTATCCTGGGAGACTAACGTTCCATTAAAGCTCAAGCACTCGACGGTGAGGGGATGAATTAGTCTTAAGGAAAGTGTGTTAAACACACGGCTCGGTTTCCTTCTACTTTTAATCTGTTTCAAAACAAACTGTAAGTTGTTTCTATTATAATTTCGATTTGTTGTAATTTTGCTTATTCGTTTTCTATTCAATGTAACCAGTTTACTACATAGAGTGCAACAAATATGAAGTGATTTTTGGATCTGGGATTTTTCTAAATAATCTGAGATTTGCAGAATGAGGTTAATTTATAAAGAATTTTATTTATTTATTTATGATTTGATGGACAGACAGGGGGAAAACAATGGCGGTAGAAGAATCAGACAGTAGAAGAACACCATTGCTTGCACCACCTTCAAAATTGAAGTTTCCAGATTACAAGAAATCGATAAATCGAAATATGTAAAACTAGGATACCATTACCTTATCACGCATGGAATGTACCTCTTCGTTTCACCGTTGATGATCCTGATTGCAGCTCAAATCTCCACTTTATCTTCAAAATATTGGCATGATCTTTGGGATAACCGCAATACAATCTTGTATCGATAATCCTCCGCCGAGTCTCATGGTTTTTGTGTCAACCATGTATTTCATGACTCGTCCTCGCTCTGTCTACCTTGTTGATTTCTCCTGCTACAAACCTGATGAGGCTAGAAGATGCACTTTAAAGATCTTCATGGATCAAAGAGAAACGACTTCTCGTACGGTTGTATTTCCTTATAAACGCCTTTAAGAGAGTAGTATCATGCTGAAACATTTTTTAATTCGTTTTATACATCAAAATACATTCCTTATACATCAATCTAAACCAAACAGATAGTGTGCTAAGTATTATAAATGTTAGACAAACAATTGAATGGCGCTTAATTGATTTTAAAGGCTATAATAATGAAACGACCTTACT
This sequence comes from Gentiana macrophylla, assembly GCA_026214975.1. NCBI lineage: Eukaryota > Viridiplantae > Streptophyta > Magnoliopsida > Gentianales > Gentianaceae > Gentiana > Gentiana macrophylla. Next base: position 96,293,992 of record CM047808.1, on the reverse strand, counting down.
AAAGTCGCATCTATTTACGAGGTGAAACTTGACAAACTCGACTTTGAGGGGGTTGGATCTAGTTGATTCGACTATGCTGGGGTTGCACCTAAATGATACGACCATGCCAGGATTGAATACATGAGAATCGACCATACCAGGATTGAATACGTGAGGATCGACTATACCAGGGTTGAGTCTAAGTGAAACTACCTTTCTATGGTTGGATCAAAGAGAAACGACTTCCCGTAAGGTCGTATTTCCTTATAAACGACTTTGGAGAATAGTATCATGCTGAAACATTTTTTAATTCGTTTTATACATCAAATACATTCCTTATACATCAATATAAACCAAACAGATAGTGTGCTAAGTATTATAAATGTTAGACAAACAATTGAATCACGTTTAATTGATTTTAAAGGCTATAATCATGAAACGACCTTACTAAAGTCGCATCTATTTACGAGGTGAAGCTAGACAAAATCGACTTTGAGGGGGTTGGATCTACTTGAATCGACTATGCCGAGGTTGCACCTAAATGATTCGACCATGCCAGGATTGAATACATGACAATCGACCTTGCCAGGATTGAATACATGAGAATCGACTATTCCGGGGTTGGGTCTAAGTGAAACGACCTTTCTATGGTTGGATCAAAGAGAAATGACTTCCCGTAAGGTCGTATTTCCGTAGAAACTACTTTGGGAGAGTAGTATTATGCTGAAACATTTTATTAATTCGTCTTGAACATCAAAATACATTCCTTATACATCAATCTAAACCAAATACATGCCAGTACTATAATTTACAGCATTCATAATGATATAACATTCATTTTATACATTTAAAGAAAAAAAATGCATCCAGACAATACCAACAAAGAAAGAAAGAAAGAAATACAACTTCAGATAAAATATGAAAGTCACTATTCATAAACTTACATCCAACAAAACTAGTTATAAATTTCCGACAACAACATAGTTCAACAAGACGTCGGAGCAAAAGATAGTGTTTAACAAAATAAACATTTTTACCACCACAATACCCTATCCATCAATCTATAACGGCCACTTCAGTTGCAGAGCAACCACTAGGATATAACAATCGAGCTCCCTTGTCAATCCTTTCCCCAAATAATTGTAGCCATGCATTGCTTATGTCTTCTGACACTTTGGGAGCTTCTTCCTTCCACGGATTGATGGTAGAAGATAGTGGACAATCTTCTTTCATGAAAAGACACAAGTAGTGTTTATTCTTGTACAAAAGTGATATATGCAAAGGATGAGGGGTTTCCGGCTTCTTTTTTGTCGGAAAGCACGTTACAGTGTCGCCTTTAGAATCCGGACAAAACAAAGTCACAATAGCATTGTATTTTTCGGCTATAACCCAATTCATTGGCACCGTCTTCATCCAAAACTTAGAGGAGCATCCTCCTTTCCCTCTAAAATTGATTCCCTTTAAAAGTTGCTCACCCAATCCAACCATCCTAAACAATTTGTCGTAACGGTTCAAATTTCCTTTAAGTTCCTGAAACAACTCTTGCCTAATCTTAGGCCACTCATTCTCACTCAAACCGACTGCCACGGAAACAACTCGATATCCATAATTACCATCACCTCTTACATCAATGATACACTCAACAAATTCCTAAAATGGATCGAGTATAGACTTCATAAACATTGAGGGCTCAACACTCATCATACCTTCCTCAACTTTTGATGAATCACCACACACCACCTCATTGTTCGTTTTTGCCCTCTTTCCAGTTTTGTTCACTTCTTTCGCATGAATTTTTCTTTTTAACTTTTCCTCCTTGTGTATGGCTTCATCGACGTGTTCGAAGAAAGAGGGCAACCTAGTTGTTGAACGCTCATCATTTGCCTTTTTACGTTTAGCAGCGCCCTTAGGTCTCCCACGAGGGTTTATCTTGACTTTTGGTTGACTCAAAGTTGTAGCAGCCGGATCAACCACTTCTATCAATCGTTGGTCCAACTCCATTTTTTGTGTATTTTTTGATTCGTTAAATACTTCAATGAAACAAGCAATGTGTGGCGTTGGATCAATGGTATCATCTCTGGACGGCCCATCCAATGATAATGTTTTCCAGTGCTCATGCACACAATTTCGGGGTAGAGATTCCTCAGTCCGTAAGATGCCCGCAATCTCATGTGCACAAGGTGTCCCATGCGTTTTCCTTACCACACACCCACAAAGTGTTGGGTCCAAAGCAACTTCTTTCGACCTGTCCACCTCTTGTTCGATCAACGACAAAGCATGTAATGACACAAACCCGCGTAATAAATGGCACCACATTTTCCCATTTAACTTTGAAGGCCACCTTGTGTTTGATGTTTCAAATGATGGCACTACATTTCGAAACTGTTGTTCACACATGTTAGACACCGATTTCCACCCGGTAGCCATGTCGCAATTTGAAGTACGTAGCCAGTTTTTTAAAGTTGCATGAGCCCCCTCACCCTTGCCAGTGTGGGTGTTCCCAAGATGGAACACTTTATTTGTCCAAACATTCACGTACTGTTCTTTGCACTCGTCCAACCAATTTGCCTCGAGGTAATTGAATACTTTTCCACTTACCTTGATTTTTGTTTCATTCACTCCAACCAAGTATTCTTCTTCGGTGTCACTGTATAAAATTCTCTTCCATATCTTCTCAATCTCAGCGGAATCATCTGCACCGAGTGATTGTCTAAGCTTCGCTTGCACTGCTTTCTCGACGTGCCACTGACACAAAAGATTTTTAGCGGTTGGAAATACTATGCGGATGGCGGACATTAAAACTTGCTCTTTGTCAGTCACAATCACTTTAATTGTAGTGTTAATGGTGATAAGTGTCTCATACAATTTTCATAAAGCCCATTCATAATTCTCAGTAGTTTTGGAAGCTAAAAAAGCAAACGCAATTGAGAATGTCATGTTGGTCGAGGTGACCCCAACAATCTGCAGGAACGGAAACTTATACTTGTTTGTCTTGTCAGTGCAATCCATCTGGCATACATGGGGGAAATTCTTCACCAACAACAATGAGTCCTTTGGAACCCAAAATACATTTTTTTATAGTTCCACCTTCTTTTATGTAACGAAAAAACACTTCATGTACGAGCCCTATAAAAAACCTCTTGAATAACCGTCCGATTGTTTCTCTCTAATTGTTTCAACTTCACCCTTTGATTGTAGATTGTTTGTACGGAAGTTGCATTTTTGCCGTTCTTATCCCTCAACGCCTGTAGTATATCTTTAGGGCATGATCCGCTCTTCGTCAAACTTGCAACAAGGTCCTTCTCATCTTTTGACAAACGTCCCTTGAACGAATGTCCCAAATCAGACTTGTTCAAACTATGGTTGTGAAAACCATTTTTCACGGTCACCCGCCACCCGCCACCCGCCAACTGCTTTCTCACTTTTCAATAACAAAAGGAATGGACACCCACATTTTTTTGAGAAAGTATTCTGGGGCTTACCTTTCCCAACACCCCCAACCTTCTTCACATAATCCTTGCGCACGTCGCCTCCACTTTCACAAGCATATTTGACATAAGGACTACGACTTTCTGAGTAGTCTGACCTCCACCTGATTAGTACCATCCCAATGTTTCCTGCAACTGTCGTTATCCATTTAATAGCTTCCGTGTCAGTGTTGAATACCTACACATGTGATTCAGATCAACAATTAGTGATCATATGATTAACTTTTCACATTTAACGCCACTTCGTTGTTGAGTATTTTGTGTTGATGTATTTCAAAATATATTTATTTTGGGATATATAACATAATTACTCTACAATTAATTATGTTACTAAATGTTTTTATATTTCTTAAGTGACATAAGGTTTGAAAATTATCTAAGTCACTCAAACTTAATTTCCATATTTTATGTTTGACTAAAATAATTTATCATATTGTACTTACTTGGTCAATTACTTATGTATGTGACATTAAAGCTTTCTAATATATTGTACATGTGACATAGGTAATACTTTCTATATCTTTTATTACAAGCATTTTATCTAACATTATATGTATGTCACATTATGAATTCAATTGAAAATAAGTGTGTCAAATGATATTTATCATGACATCACTTTATCTTATAATGTGACATAAGATTTATTATTACTACTATTATTATTATTTGACATTTGATATTATATCTACTATTATATAAATATATGATATATATGTATGTACCTTGTATGTGTCACACATTAACTATTTTTAAATATATTACACACAGTCGCTGTGATACAAGCATATAAATATGGTTTGTGTGTTCTATGTATGTTGTTGTATACTTCTTATTTCTATATTGTATGTGTCGGCCCTTCAGGCCCAAAACATTTTTAATCCTATATATTATATTTTATTAAATCCCTATATCACAAAACCCATATTTTCTATAAAATTAAAACCATGTACCGCCCCTTGTTTTTGCCTCCTAGAAACTATCCCATTGACTCCATCTCCTAGAATATCTCCCCCACTTCCCACACATCTCTATCTCGGGTTAGTCTTATATGAGGAGGTTGTTTGAGAGTGGCTGAAATTATGTTTCATTCGACTGGACACATGTGATTTAATTTAGATTCAAATCACATGGCCCAGAGCTGAGCCACATTGCAGCCACTCTCAAACATCCTCCTCATATAAGACTAACGATGAGATATACATGATGCTTATGTAAGCCATTCCTGACCACACATTTGAATTTAAATTCAAATCAGATTATGGTCAGCTGTACACATGTGACAGCAGTCACAAATTGAGTGACCATAGAAGACTAACCCCTCTATCTCTTCCCAGTCTCCAATTTCCATGTACCCAAAACGTCTATATCCCTTTTCTTTGTCTCCACAACCGATAAAATCTCTCTGCAATTTCTTCACTCCTCTCTGCCAATCTTCAACGTCTCTCTTCCATTTTCGATTAGAAGATAAACTGCCCTTTGCTCCTTGACCTCTTCTCTCTTCCATTTTCAGAAAAGCTTGGTTCTTGAAATGAAGAAAGCTTTGTTCTTTCTATGTTTTCTCTGAATCTCTGCAACACTGTGATGGCGTGACCTTTTTGGTACCTGCAATATGAAGCCAGCAACCACTTCAGGGAAGCCTTTCTTAATCTATTTGATTTCAGTATTCTATCTTGCTCTAAATTTTATCTAATTCGAGTCTCGTATGTGTGGCAAAATTGTTATCTCGAAAACCTGGTGTTAAAATGATAAATGTTTGTCTCTGTGAAATGATGAATCAAAGATGACAGCATAATATGTAAATGTTTAGGTCTAAATTATCCGTTCTTGATATTCTATATAAGATCTGAGTTCAAATTTAAGAGATTAATGCATCTGATGATCTGAGTCCCGTATGTGCTTAAAATGACAATCCCAAAATTTTTTATCTAAATTTTTGCTGTCTTACTGACTGTCTAATATCTCTGCCAAAATGCTATCTTCGATAGTATATCAATTTTGTGCTCTCCGAATCCGATTGTATGGTCAAGTTATATATATATATATATATATATATATATATATATATATGCATGCCAAAAATGTTCTTATGGTGAGCAAATCTGAAAGTTTTTTATAAACATGTCTAATTTATATATTTAGTGATGTATGCATTATATATATATATATATATATATATATATATATATTTCGTATATGTCATATATTTTCTGTGTTTGCTCAACCTCTATAATAAATTATTAATTTGATATTATATATATATATATATGTATATATTAGTGATATTAGGAACTTATTTATAGCCATTGAATCCAAAAGTTGTACCTGCACAAGAAACCAAAAAGTTGGACCGAAAAGCTAATGCTGTCACTTACAATACAGCTTATAGCCGTTGGATGCAAAGCTGGACTTTACAGCTGGATTACAAAAGGCCCTCTTCAATACTCCTCTAGTAGTATATACTAGTGATCTTTATTTCACGCAAGAAAGACGGCATGACGCCCACTACAAAAACGCTTTTTAATAGATGGTCAAAGTATTGGGACGCTTAACACGAAAGGAAATAAGTGGAAAAAAATAACACACCGCACTATATAGATAATTGCATAGATTAACCAGTGTGCTAATTTATCATATCTATGATATGACATGGTTTACGGAAATTATTGTGAAATTAATCGTGTTAATTTTTTTTAAACTGAGCAATAGTATTTTACTTTTTTTTTCAACAAAGGAAAACCAACTCCATACAAAGGAAATGAAGCTGCCAATCTATATGCAACTTTAGGCAACAAAACCATGAAATACTTCAAAATTAAATCAAAAGCAGCAAAATCATCCTTCAGCATGATTAGGTAAACAAACTAAAGGTCTTCATACAATAGTTGCAAACTTTACTTCCATAAGAGTTGTTTGACCATTATCTTGGGGTACAAAATAAGTGAATTCTCCAATGATACAGCGTCAAAGGATTAACACACAAGCAGCACACAATCAATGCAGCAAAAGCAGCAGAGCAGCTTCAAATCTGAAGCTTTGTATCTTGGAATCACATCTGCAAACATGAGCATCCCCAAAGCCATGGGGGGAAACAAAAAAATTTGAAGAACTGCTGCTATAAAAACACGAGAAACAAATATAGCACCTGTTTACACGAGAAAGCCGCATAGTATAAGCACTTCATCTAAAATTGCATCCCACCTTGCATCAAAAACCATGGAAGACTTGAACCATAAACCAAGCAGAAGTATATTTAAGGATTAAAAGAGCATATACAACCAGTTTGCACTCTCCATAAGATGAGGAGTGCGTCCAGGAGTAACGAGCAGTTGATCAACAAACTCTCTAGGCTGGTAATAGTGAATCATAGCATCCTTACGGCAGGCAAATGGAGGTTGTCTTGCAAGATTAATAAACCAAGATTACCATCAAGATGAAGGCGGTCTAGGTTCAAGATTAATCGTGTAACTTAAAAAATGTACTAAATCCAATATTGTAATAGATCCTAAAGCTTTTTTACAACAGAGAGGAATCTGTAAGGAAGTGCATTTAAGAACGGAAGGAATTATACATCATGCATTGAAGCAAAGGATATTAATATTACATAGTGCATCAAACACAAAATATTTTAGGGTTGTTTGCCATAGACATAAACTTTAACAAAGTGGCAGAATACATTGCTTACATAACATCAAATTTTTTTATCATAACCATACACAAAATAGAGGATTGTCTCACCTCAAACAAAGGAGTATTTATTAGACATTCGACATCAAGATAACATCTAATGTTTGCAATACACCAATGTGGTACTAAACATTGGTTAGATAAGTACATAAAGAACGACAACCATTCTTACTGGCCAAAAGTAAAATACAAAAACTTTAGTTGAACTTCTCCTTGTTCTTAAATGATGCCAAAGCTTAGTTCATCTTTTTCCTTCTTCATACTTTTTTCACCGGACTTTCCAACTACCAAGATGATCCAATCGGCACGCCATGTGTCACATTTGGGTTCTTTTTTTTTTCTTTCACTTTTACCACCACACCGCTGCTTCTTTGGTTAACAGATGCTTCAGACTTATAAAAACAATTAGATTGATGGTCTGATCCATACCTGGGCAGCCTGGCTTGGCTGCGTTTGTAGTAGTTGCTGCTGTGACACTTTTTTAAGGTCAAGACGTCTCTTCATAGGTGAGTTTTGAATAGAAGCACCATCTTCTTAAATTAATAATAGAAGCCTGAACATATCATATGAAAGTGTTTTCTCAATTTCTTTACCATATTTTTTATGTGTATTATATATGAATTTCGATATAGGATAACTATACCTAACCGGTATTTTTTTCCTTCCACTTAGCAAGTTGAGCTAATCTATATAACTGTAAAACATTACTTGCTGTCATTTCCGAGATAGGCGAGCATTTTGGCTAGACATTGTCCACTGAAATAACAATAATATATATAGAAAAAAAACATAAAACTAACAACTAATGGAAGCTCTGTGTAATACAGTGGTTACTATTAGACCAAAAGTAAAACCAAAAAAACAAGACAAATAACCATGTCAATAGAGTACCTGAAGAGAAGCCATTTGAAACCTCAGTCGCGTGATAGCATAGCTGAGAATTAAACGTCAGCTAGAGTTAATAGCATAATCCTTGACGGGAGCCAATGGCAGAAATCATACAGGAAAAGAGTACAACATACTTAGAAGCTGAAGAACGAAGCAAGAACTAAAACAAAACTCAAAAGCCTGCACATATACCCCCATTTAATCTATTTCAACTTGAAATAATTTGTAAAAGGACAATTAATAGGTATATATATATACATATTCCATTTCTTGCTAAAAATACGAATCAAATTTTAAAGTTCTTATACCACAAAAGAGCAATTAAGGAACTACCATAACACAAAATGCATAAGCTAACTAATTGCATAATTTAAAAGAAATATATTTCCAAAACACGACACTGTGAACAAAGCATGAGGACATTTCAAGCACCTTTAAAAATCTTTGATACTATTTGGCTGAGTAAATATCTCATCTTTTATATTTAAAGCACCTTAAAAAGCTATGATACGTTACTTATACAGACCATATCTTGAATAAAGTTAACCAAGTCTCTGATTTCCATATACATTACTTTTCTTCATCACATGGATTTGTGATTTAGAAAAAAACACAATCAACTGACACATCCTCACGAGTAATCAACATCCTAATTAACAATGTATTTCATTTGGACAAAAATAAATGGTTCATTTGGTCAGCTGTATATAGTGGCACAAAAGGCAAGACCTAAGAATTGGAGAAATTTTTACGTACGTTCAACACATTCAAAAAGCAGCAAAAGCATTTAACGGTATGAAGGTATTTATTATACATTCATCTGAGGCAGCCCGTGGAGTCTGGAGAACCAATTCAGCGCTGCAGCAAGCGTAATTTCACAACAACCAGCTGCAGAGCAAGGCAGGAAGGGAATTACATGTGTTTTGTAGCATGAAAGTGGTTTAAAAGAAATCTGCAATATACCAGGTCGAGGGCGTGCAACACCTTTACTTCTCATAATATTCAAAGCAAAATGATCCTCTAACAACTATCGTAATAACAAAAACACATCAACAATAAGTATTAAAAGAAACACAGAGTAAACCACTGCGAGTAGAATAGGTTTCAAACTTTTTACACTACACAGAAATAACAATTCTGCTTGCAAAATAATTAAGAGTAAAGCTTAGAACATACCTTTGGTGCAGACATTTTGAGACTCTAACTACTCGACCCAATAATAGATTTCTCCATAGCATTCAACAGAGTTAACAACCTGCACTTATATCATAACAAAGAACATACATACTCATTAATATGAGGCTTATTAAAAGAAAATACAATAGGCCTATGTATTGTTACACAAGGCACAATAAGCCTAAATGACAATTAGGGAAAATGGCAATGAGAAGAGCAAAAGACAGACCAACAACCCAAAACACCAACTTTAGATAATTTATAAGACGTGTATAGAATAACAAGCAAAGCAGAAGACATAATTGCAGGAAATAAATTTTCATGGCATCAAGGGGAGTAGATGTTGAAAACCTGAAGATGCAGGGAATTTGTGAGGAGGTTGATACGTGTAATATTTATGGTTTGTTTAGATTTGCAAATTCGTTAGAAAGACTATTAGACAAATTTACTCTTAACCAACAGATAATAGAGTGGAAAATAGTAATGAAACCTACCTATTTAGGTCTAGCCCATAGCAAAATTGCTTTCTCTGCTATTACACGGTAGGAATAGAGCACCGGATTTCTTTTATCCAGTAAATCAGGCAGACCAATGGTTCTTGCTCCTCCTCTTCTGAACATGACATCACCATGACCCCAGAAGTCTATCCGTCGGCATTTTTGAGAAGGAAATTGCAGATCTTCATTGATATCTTTTGAATGAAAATCAGAATAGACAGATCCATCTCTATTGACCAGAAGACAAAATCAATAACAAGAAAGCAAAGAGAAGATCCGCCGGTTAATGGTACGCAACCCTGATTTCCGGTATGAAACCGTCGGTCACCCTTTTCTTTTCTCTCTGTGAACGAGACAGGAAGGTGCCAGCCTCTTTTTTTATTTATTTATAACTTTGGACGGGAAAAAGAAATATATGACAATACATTACCCTCCCTTTCTCCCCAAGGTCCCATGTGTCAAGTATAAAGGAACACGTGGCAAGGTTTCCTAATTCTCAAATTGTAAACAAAAAATACTATCGTGGCCGATTGTAAGGGCTGTATTTTTTGGTCTTACTAAGAGTAAGATATACTACCCCTTGCCTTCATTGAAAAAGTAGAAATGTACCTCTCGCCTTCAACTATTTCACTAACTTCTCAACTTCGTTTCTCTCAACACTTGTATTGTAAATAGTCTAAGTTTCTTGAGTGTTAAAGTAAAGTGAGGTGTGAGTGTGGTAGAGTGTAGCTACACAAGGAAATTGTTAGTGAGTACTTGTTGCGTGGAGAGTGTTCTCCACTTGTTATTGGGGAGCAATAACAAGTGGCACGGCTTAGCCAAGTTCGTGGTTGTGATCGGTTCGGTGTTCTTTGGGACGAATTCACTGAGTCGATTCGTGTTCAAGAATCCGGCGATGATTCTTGGTAAGTACTCCTTTGGTGAATGTGTTGTGTTTTGTACAAATTTGTTGAATGTTGTTACTAAGGATTTAAGACATCTTAGTGTTAGTTCGTTTAAGACTAATACTAATTTGGTTATCCGGTTAGTAACACTTTAACAGTGAAAGTGTTGTAATTTTATTTGTTTTTGTTTTTGTTTTGTAATTAAACTCAAGCTACATCTAGTGAAATACCTTGTGTGTGGGTGTGAATGTGTGATCTTTTATAAGATCACACATATGTGCTTTAGGTAGTTTATATCATTGACACACCTTAGAATTGCATGCTTAGGCTTAAAGGACTTAAAAACGAAATCTGCAATTTTGTTTTGATATTGTTGTTATTTGGACACCTTAGAAATTTGCATATGTTAGGATATAACGTAAAAGCAATCTGCAAGTTTGCTAGTCTGTTTTGGTTAAGTATTCATAATCGCTATCTAAGTGCTTAAACCTGTTGCATCAAATTGATATAAGTTTCAGTTTTGCAATCATGACCTTTTATTATTACAAATCGAACTTGTTTTGAAAACATATCAATCAAGTTAACTTAGGTTCCTTTGGTTAATCGAAACTAGATCCTCCGCCTAAGTTCGTTAACTGAACCAAGTTAAGTATACTCCGATTTTGACTGTTAACCACTGTTTTGTTTTAATCTGAATAAGTGTTCTGAATAAGTGGTTAAAGAATTTTAAAAAGTCCATAATACTCTATTCACCCCCTCCCCCCTCCCCTCCCCTCCCCCCCCAGAGTATTTATTGCGTGCTCGATCCAACATTCGTTATATATATTATTACCTGCTCAAGAATGAATGCATCACGGAAAAAATCTTGTTTGGTGTAATTTCCTCTACTTCCAAACTCCATGTTATTCTCTTGGTTCATCAATTCTAATGCTATGAGTTCATTCGCACTAGGGATGTTGTCATCACGACCATCATTTTGGCCAATGGTGTTATCTACATGTATTGTTATACACACCCGTCAAATCATTAATAAATATTGAAAAGGAAGTTAATTTTAACGCTTATAATGACAAGGGTACTTATACATTGACATGAACTTCGGTTTGGGTTCCTTCGGCAATGTCATCTAAATGTGGCAAATCTCGAATGACGCCGTCTTGTTGCATTGTTCGAGAGTCTTCACCAAAAACCTAAAACAATATGAAACACACGAGATAATCATAACATATTATTATTTTTGAGTTGTCCAAGAAACTATTCAAAAACCTACATGGACTTCATATTTTGTGTCGCCGCTAATAACATCGACTGGTGGTGAGTCTCGTACATTTGCATCTTGTTGAATTGTTTCATAATACCTCAACCGATCTAATGCATCAAAAACACCAAGTTACAAGTTAAATATATGTATATTCATCATCAAAGATGATTTTCACACGTAAATAACGCTATGCACAGGGGTACATACATTCGATTATGTCCTAGTTGAAACACTATTCAAGATTCAAACCCCAAGGTCGAAGTCTGATAATCGACCATCTCAAGGTCGAATGTCTCGATAATCGACCATCTCAAGGTCGAATGTCTCGCGAATCGACACCTATAGGTCAAATGTCCGCGAATCGACCTCCCGAAGGTTGAATGTCGGGAATCGACTTTGTTAAGGTTGTTTTTATACGGCGAATAAAAGACATCAACTTTTGTAACAATGAATCACCAAACCCAAAATAATATTTCAATACACTAATTTCATTTACATTTTAGCATTTCTACATGTCGCTTTCAACGAAAACAAAACAAAATAGTAGATTGATTTCAAAAGTACATTTTCATCGATTTTGCTTGAAACCCCAAATTCTTCAATTGGGGTTTTTGATTCCACTCCTTCATCCATTGAATCTTGGTATAAAACTTCCAAAGCAAGTTCTTTTTTATATGATTTGGGTGCATTTGGTGTAGAGAAAATTATGATGAAAAAAATTGATGATGATTATGAAGATGGTGTAGGGTTTGAAGGTTTTATGATGATGAAGATGGTGATTTTGTTTGAAGATGGTGTGAGTTTTGAAGGTTTTATGATGATGAAGATTATGAAGATAGTAATTTGTTTGAAGATGGTGTGGGGCTTAAGGGTTTTATGAGATATTTTTTTGGAGGGAAATAATAGGGTGTGCAGGTAGAGATGTGTGAGATAAAGTAGATTGAATTGAGGGACTAAATTATAATTACAGAAGAAGGGACGAAGAAGGACGGCGATTTAGGTGGGGTTTGATTTATCCAAAATTCTTTCAATCATATCATCCTTAACGAATCAATAAAAATGCATGGCTGTAACTTTTGCAATCATCACATTGCACTATCTTTTGTATGTTATGATAACTAAATCTATGTATCTTTTGAACTATATAGCTTAGTATAAATAAAAATGCATGGCTGTAGCTATTTGGTTTATGTGAATGCTTCATCTTTTAAAGGGTTGCCGTTGCATGGCTGTAGTAACTTTATGCACGTTTACATCTTCGTGGGCATGCCGTTGCACGGTGTGGGATTCACCACTAGTATATATATAAAATCTTATCAATTTAAAATGAATGATGATGGGGACACAAAAATCATCCACATCATCATCATAGAAAGTTAAAAATTCATGGCTGAAATGTTTTAGCAGGAATATCGTTTTATTTTCAGTGCAATTTGACAAAAATATGTGGTTCATACTTCATACACATTTTCTGTGCTCATTTTGTGCACTTGTTCGTGTGTCTGAATCAATTTTTATTTAAATCCTCTGTCTTATCCATTATCCTCTGCTTGCACCGAACTTCAAAATCTCTCACGGCAATTGAATATTATTATAGGGTTTAGCTCTATGTTGTTTCTCCTCTTAAACACAAAAAAAGAAAAAAAAAAACTCATCGTTTCCCAAAAAAAACGAAAAACAAAAAACAAAAACAAAAACCAAAGACTTTGTTGTTCCTGCAATCTGCAAAAATGTAAAGGGGTTTGTTCAATCATACGGCATTATCCCGATTGTGAGGCCGGTGAGAAATTTATTTTCTTTCTTCTTGTTTGCAACTGCTCATTTGCTCTTACTTTTCCTCTGTTTGAATTGTAGCGCCTTCCAAGCTAGCAACCAACGACTATCATGGCTCTTGCACAAATATATAACCAAATCCACTCGTCCATTTCTCACCGGTGCACCACTTTCCGGCGCCCCTCACCGCTAAAGCTAAACCACCCACAATCTTCTTACTTCCACCCATTGAAGACAACAAATTCAACATTTTTTTTTCACTAAAAGCAACCGAATTTTGAACGCGTTGTTGTTGTTCGACCGAGCTTAGTTGAAGAACTCCCGTCAAAATCGACTACTGAGATATGAAGCGGTTGGTTGACTTCTTATACCAAGACCTTCCCCCACCTCTTCGATGATCAAAGGGATTGACCGGACCGCTTATGATGAGAAGGTTCAATACTGAGACCCCATCACGAAGCATGATTCTATTAGTGGTTATCTTTTTAACATTTCTATGTTGAAGAAGCTTTTCAAGCCTCGATTTTCAATTGCATTGGGTCAAGCAGTAAAATTTTATCTCTAATTGCCCTATGAAATCTTCTTCAATTGGTGTGAATTTCGATAATAATAATATGCTTTATTATAGATGGGCCTTATGAGATAACAACAAGATGGACTATGGTAATGAGGTTTATTCTTCTGCCATGGAATCCAGAATTAGTATTCACAGGCACTTCTGTGATGGGTGTCAATCCGGAGACGAACAAGTTCTACAGCCATACTGTATGATTGTTGTTTGTCTAACCAAAAAAAAAAAAAAACCCAAGTATTGCTCATATCTAATGCCTGCTTGGTACTCAAAATTATTAGGATTATTGGGATTCAATAGAGAACAACAATTACTTTTCTCAAGAAGGTCTGGTGGATGTGTTAAAGCAGGTATAGTTGATTGATTCATGAACTGTTTGTGTTTTGTTCACCAATCCTCTTAAATCGTTTCTCTTCACTCACGTAGTCATGTTCATTGATTAACTTTATGAAGATAGATGTCCGAAACTTAAGCGCATACTGAACTCTTAGTTTCGTGATTGATGGGTTATTTGCTGATTCATATCATTTATGAAGTTTTATCCTTATGAAACTGCTCCTTCTGTAATCTATATTGGAAACAGTTGAGGTATTACAAGACCCCAGACTTGGAAACGCCCAAATATCAGATACTTAAAAGAGTTGCTATGTATGAGGTGTGTGCATAGTTTTTTCATTGTAATGCTTTATTGTTCAACTTCTTATTGCCTTTCGACCTTCATGATAAATTGTTGGAATCATTTAATTTCATGAATCTAGATTTATTATTGTTAGAATATGAAATAGTGTGTGCGTTGTATTATGTGTGTGTGACGGCTAGGGTTTAGGCCGACTTGGTTATGGCGTGTTGGGCAAGAAAGCCCATTAGGGTTATGGCTATGTAATGTGTGGGTGCTTTCCTATATAAAGTAATAAAGTGTAGTAAAAGGGATGATTAGAAGATATCTCTCTTTCTTTCTATTTGTCTGAACCGTGTCTCTCTTAACAATTATCTGAAAGTTTTTGGTTATGAACTGTTTTCTTCAAAACATCTGCCCCTTATGTCGTCACCACTTTCCTCAGAAATGATCATCCTGCAAAAAAGATTTAGTTAAAATACAGTAACATTGGGTCTAATGACTATGTATGGTTCTATTGATAAATGTAGGTGAGAAAGTATGATTCTTTTATCGTGGTTGAAACGCATGTTGACAAGTTGTCTGGTTCAAATGGCTTCAATGCAGTTGCTGGGTAATTAATTGATTGCCCTCTTTGATTTGTGTTTCTTGGAGTACTTTTACCTTTGTTACATGCTTATTTTTATGTTTTTGAAAAAGGATATGAAGAAATCTGCTCATGCGTGCAGCTACATTTTCGGCAAGAGTTCATCATCAGAGAAGATTCCCATGACTACTCCCGTGCTTAATCAAGCATCCGGCTCCAATATGACAAAACTGTCTATACAGATAGTCTTGCCATCAGATAAAGATATTAGCAGGTGAAATTTATTTAAACCAAACGATTCCATCATTAGTCCTACGGAAGTTGATCCTGATAGAGATTATTATTGTTGACAGTTTGCCAGCACCTAATCAAGAAGGAATCAGATTGAGGAAAGTAGAAGGCGGCATAGCTGCAGTCATGAAATTTAGTGGTAAACCGACTGAGGATGTTGTACAAGAGAAAGAGAAAGCGCTACGAGCTTCCCTTATTAAGGATGGTTACAAGCCTAAACCCGGATGCTTGCTTGCACGTTACAACGATCCTGGTCGGACATGGAGCCTTATCATGGTAATATATTTTTCACTGTGCATTAGAATTTAAACCTGTGATTATGATGAAAAGTCATGTCACACTCTGAAAGCTGAGTCAGTTCTTTACAGTTTTCCGGTAGATATGCTATATAGCCGCATTCAAAGCTTATATAATCGCATGCATTTGTTTGAAAATTAACGCATTACGTATTTGTTACTTGGAAAACTTGCACAATGTCACCATTCCAAAAACAGGTTTTGCATCAAATTTGTTGAATTTCGTATGGTTGTGTAATGCCACCCTGATGAATTTCTACGATCTAAATATCTCAATTGGTTTTTTATTTCTAGAGGAACGAGGTGCTGATTTGGCTTGAAAATTTCAGTTTGGAATAATAGCAGAGCGGTCGATGAACCTCGAATCCACCCACCTGTTACACTTGGGATTGTATACTAATGATGACAAACAAATGCCGGAATCTGGTATGAGTATTTGTCACTTGGGATTGTATACTAATGATCAATTTTTTTACCATTTGATATTGTTTACTAATGACAATCAAATGACTGAATCTGTTATTATGAGTATTTGTCATCTGGATGTCCACAATATAGCATTAATACATTATGCATAAAATTTCCTCATTTGTTGTGCTTATTCATCAAATAAGAGAGATGATATGTTCTTTTGACAATTTAACAAGACATTTTTCGAGTCGAGCATTGAGTTTATCGAGTTGAGCATACTCCAAACTCGAGTCCGAGCACAAACATAACATGACTATCGAACTTAAATTTAATCACAAACACATTTGATCTCGAGCCGAACTCGTACTGAATTTGAGTATAATTTTAGTTTAAAGAAAATATGTTCTTTTATTTCAAAACAATACATCAAATGCAATATATATATATATATATATATATATATATGTATTTCATTTTAATTTAATCAGCGGAAAGAAAATCCGGGTTCACCAAAAGAAAAGGCAAGAACACTGCAACAATCTTCATGCCGAAAACCCTTGCCGCACTTCTCTCTGCTTAGCGGTTCTTCCACAAAAAAATCGGCCGCTCTTTCTCCCCTGAATCCAAAATGTCTGGTCATCCTGCCCAACCCTCCAATGAGGAGAGCGAATTACTCCAGCATAGTGCTCGGAAAGTGAAGCGATGTGCGTGGTACAGTCTGATTATATGACATTTTACCACTATTTTACCCCATTTATTGAGCATATTTGCATATTGTATGATCGGATTTACAAGGTTTAAGGATCATTTTTACATATGTTGGCTCGTTGTCCGCAAGTTGCATTTCATCCCTCATTTGCATAGAGAAGTTCTATTCTTGGGTATTTTCCGATCTATTGTAGGTTAGGTGATTGCGGAGCATTGTTAAGAGTTTCCAGATCGAGTAGGAAGTGAAAAAAGATCGATTCGAGGTTCGAGAACATAATTGTCCTAAGTAAATATTCGGGTAGAATCGAATTTAATCAAGAGTTATTGGACTGAGTTATAGATTAAAGAAGAATATAAGAGAAGATTGAGCCAGATCGGTCATGCGGTGTCGAGTCATCGGTGACCAAAGCGATCAATGTATCCATGACCCAAAACTCGCATTTTGTCCTATAGCCGCCTTATGTGTCACCCTAGCTTAACCCTAGGTCGGTTCTAAGATAGATATATACACACACATTATTATTACTTTAAAGTTTGAATAAAGTGATTGCTTTTTGGAGATCAAATTCCTTGCAATTCGTTCTTCGATTTGAAAACCATATTCGTTGTTGAGGTTTATTGTTTGTTGTATTCTCTGTATATTTTGTTTGCATTTATGCTCGGGTCTATGATTACAAGGTTTATTTGTTTATTCTATTCGATGTTAGATATGTGCAGATGATAATTAGGGCATGCTAAGCTAATTCGAATCCAGTCTATGTAGTATAATGCAAGTGTAATACATATGTAGAAAACTACGGTTCATCCCGGAGCTACCGATACATCGGCAAGTCGTGCCATCAATGTATCGACAGATCTGAGTTGTTGTGGTCGTTTTTGTTTCATTAATTTTGATTGCCTGGTTTAATCTGCATGTTCATAGTTTGTCCAGCTAGGTTTATGCCATCGTAAACTGTTCCCGAGGACCCATTCAAGGTGACAGAATTAGTTTGGACAAAGGTTTTTAGATCTCCGTAGCCTTGTTAGATTTAGGCTAGTGTTTGTCATGACAAATTGGTCAAAGACCACCCTTTCCGACCTTAAGACCTCAGTTTTGGTAGGTTGTAGATTAATCCTTCTCTATTTGTGGGATCGACTCTTTCTCACTACTGCGATTAAATTAGTTCTCTTTCTAGTATTAGTGTCTTACACGTGGTCAATGTTTGGCGCCGTTTCCGGGGTCAAAACAGAATTAACAACCGAAAGAATGAATGATTTTAGGGTTTGTACATATTTGTATTTTGTGTTTTTGTAAAAGGTATATTGTTTATGTATCATTGTTTTAGGTCGGCTTGCATTTTTCTTTGTACATTTATTTAATTTCATTTCTGTTTGGAAAAAATTGTGATTTCTACGGCCGATGTATCGACAAAGTTTCTCTGACGATGTATCATTTGTTGTTTTCTAAAAGTTTTCTGTTTTTTGTATTTTGCAGTGCAAGACAAGCAGTTCCACTGATGATGTTGATCCTTTCATATCAGAGATTGAAGCTTTCTCAAGAGCAAACAAGAAGAAAGCTATGTCAATTGAGTTTTTCCACACACATGACAACAAAGAATGATTGTCATTTCCAATCCTACCATCTAAGTTCACAGAAATGACGCAATGCAAGCATTTTACCAATATCAAAGATTTGATCAAACAGAATTAAATGACGATTCTGCGACCCATCCGCTTAAGATGAAAATGAAGCAACAATTGTGTTTTCCGTGCATGATCGACACTTCCTACAGAAACTAAACGTAAAAAAATTTACACATGAGATCAACCGACACCCTTACAAAAAAGACAACAAATGTATCACATAATAAATATTTGCAAGCAAACTACCGGCTCTCCTTGTATGCAGATTCGTAAGCTCTCCTCCAACTCTGAAAATAGAAATATTAGCGAGATATATCTTGACTATTTCTAGGACGGGATTTCATCTCTATTAAACCACAAAATATTAGCAAAAATGAAAATATTGATCGAAATTGCGTGCTTACCCAAGTTTTTATTGGATCCTTATGCTGAATTAAGTACCAATCCTTAAGGCCCGTAAAAAGCTCACCTATTGAATCACTGAAGAGCTGCACTATAGTCAGTAGTCACTGGCGGAGTTGTGCAATTTTTTTCCCAAAACAATGAAGAGGGGAAAAAAGTGCTTGATGAAATGGAAATACATCCAAAGTACAAAGATTCGTAATCCACTCTACCTGATCACCCATGATTGCTCTTGAAGAAGTATCATGGCTTGTTCATACTGACCTCCGGGGTCTTATGAAGGATACAAGCTAGTGAGAGCTTTTGAGTAGCTGACTATGGCTACTTGAAACACCGATTAGTTTATCTGAATATTTGGAGGAATCTCTGATATAACCAGAGAAGAGAGTATTCCTTGCTCATATATAGGCTGTAGCATAGTTTTTGGCACTGATGCTCGGCCCGCCTCCTGGTGAAATGATTTCATTAAAAGGATGAACCATGAATTGCCTATAGTAGTTGGTGATATGCTATCGGACCCATACGGGACTAGAACCGCCTGCGGGGTTGAGGTCTCTCCTCTGCCATGAGGGTACCCTCAAAAAAACAAGGATGTCAAATACATGTCCAGCGCTGGGGATCTTGGAGGTGGAATGAAGTCGCTGATGGGGAGAGGTTGTTGATTTCACCGAATGAGATCTTGATTAGTTTGATGAATTCTCTCCGCATGGGCGCTATATGCAAACAATGTTTTCACGTAAAGTTTGTCATATGCCTCGATCTCCTCTAGGGGAGATGGTTGATGGGATCTGGATGGACATGATCCCTCAGCTACATTCTTTCCTTTGTTTTGCTCATTCACTAGAGTGAGCTGAGCAAGGGTTTCCTTTGATCTTGCTCGGCTTTCAAGAAAAGCACGCGCATCATACTCAGAAGGGTCCTCCTCTGGGGGACAAGGTGTCAGTTGCACTCCAGTGTCAGGTGGTACAATGTTTTGACCCACTATCGCGCCGTCTGTATGTTGTACGGAGTACCTACTTGTCAATTTGGTAGTTGGGGGTAGGCCCTCGTGTAGGGGACCACCAGCTGAACGTGCCTTCGACATGCTTACGCCGGAAAGGTGTTTCCGTTAGAGTCGGAGGTGTTTTTGAGGACAAGACGCCAAACTGACCGGAGATTTGAAGGTCAGGTGCGGCTCCGAAACTTTTCTGGGGTTTTGGTGAGAAACAAACGTTCTAGACTCAAGAATTAGATGAGAATATCTGATGAATATGAGGATCTTGGGTGGAATATACGAAGGTTCCGATGAATATTCAAACGGAAAAAGCAAGAAGGACAGCTTTTGACGCCGGAAAAGTGCAAAAGTATGAATTCTTGGAGTTGGACCTAAGGGCGGTGGATACAAAACTCAGATCTAACCGGAGAAAAGCTTTGGTTTCACGGTAGCGGAGCCAACTGATGTTGTCGGAAACATCACAAACAAGAATAGCGGATGATTTGGTGGATATCTAGATTGAGAGTGGTGTTTTGATGTATTTTAGCTCAAGAACAATATGAAGATATTAAGAAACTCAAAAACACACAAGCAAGAGAAAAGGCAACAGGGCTTGACCTGTATTTTCTATAATGCCTCCCTTTTAGGGTAGAAGGTGCCGCTATTTATAGGGCTTACATTGTCGGTTCTTATGTGGCAATTACAATATGCATTCTCAATAAATAAATACATGTGTAACATAATTGTGCGGGTCAGGATCATATGTTGCGGGATGATGATCATCTCGACTCTGATGAAATCCACACTTGTAAGCTTGACATGGCTGCCTAAGTTAGCGGGCTTCGAGCTGAGGGTCAGGCGAAGTGGCCCTCGGTGCTTCGTCTCACCTGATACGCGGCGTATGTAGGCTTTTTATCCCAACTCCCGTTGTTAAACCAAAGTCTTGGACGATGGTGTTTAGCGGGCTAGGACGTTCCTGACCCGGCTTGTCTTACTTGATTGCGATTCGATTGGACCGGATGCCCTATCCTTGGTTGTACCTACTTGGAGGTCCAATTTGGATCTTCGGGCTCTTTTACGGGCTTGGTATATCAAAGTATAATGGATGCATTGACCGTATATTTTTATTATCTTTCGTCATACATACCCTACTATGTGAAGGAATACAAGGATATAATACGTATCACTTGATACTCCCACCGTTTTTTAAACTGTCAGAGAAAGAAGAATCAGTCAGATTAAGAAAGTGATTAATGTGTCTAAAATAAAGTGTAAAATAACAAAATTTCCCTTCATTCATTGTTTATGAAAAATTGTACCAAAATTTGAGTTATTAAAATGAAAGGCAAAGAAGGAAAAAAAAACAATAATTGTTGTATTGATATTGTAAACTAATAGATAAATAAAAACAAAGCAAATTCTGAAAAATAAGAGGTAAAAAATGGATGGAGCATAAATATCTACGGTGGTTGTATGAATTATAATTAGACGAAAGACTAATATTCTTTACAACGAAATAAAAAAGTTGTAAACCATTTACTACTTTATTTTTTAATTTTTAATTCATTTTTTTTCCGAAGTGTACTATTATCTCATTCTACTATTTCAAAAGTAGTAGTAGAAATATGAAAAATACGGGATAGAAATAAAAGATTGAAAATTTAAATTGTTTTGGAAAAAATCAAATCTGGGCATCTAGCTGAGGCTGTTCATTCCATATAATTTTATTTTTCATTACTAAATCTCTTTGAATGTTCGAGCTGAGGCTGTTCATTCCATATAATTTTATTTTTCATTATTGAATCTCTTTGAATGCTGCCGTTGAGGTTGTTCCTATCCAACATAAAGGCGTGAATAAAGCTTAGACTTTTGGCTTTTCCAGTTCTAACATAATGGTGATACTAATGACAATCAATTCGAGCTGAGGCTGTTCATTCCATATTCCATCAGTTTTTCAGTTCCTCTACTAGAGCCTATTTATACTGTTGTATGTTGCTTCATCAAACATAGAGATATAGACAAAAACATAATCGAAATACAGCAGAAAAATCTTTTCTTTCTACCTTTCTTATGGAAAATAGAGAGTTCAAGCAAATAGTTCTTAAACAAGGAAGGTATGTTGCAACCTGTCCTTGTTAACCGTTCTATCCTGGGAGACTAACGTTCCATTGAAGCTCAAGCACTCGACGGTGAGGGGATGAATTAGTCTTAAGGAAAGTGTGTTAAACACACGGCTCGGTTTCCTTCTACTTTTAATCTGTTTCAAAACAAACTATAAGTTGTTTCTATTATAATTTCGATTTGTTGTAATTTTGCTTATTCGTTTTCTAGTCAATGTAACCAGTTTAGTACATAGAGTGCAACAATCTTAAGACTAATTCATGTTTCTGTATCGGTGAGCCGAGGACAGAATAATTCTGGTTCATTGACAGAATTGAAAACGAACAGCAAACTGTTGTTTACGAATCAAAGGCTCGTTTTCTGTTTCAAAACAGAATTATAAACGGAGCAGAATTTTTCGTGGAGTGATCGTCTAAGATACTCATGAATATTTTGAGTAATCATACAGGATTCTCAAACGATTTGTTCAATAATCAGTATAGAAACAAGTTCGAGATTGTTTTATATAATGGAAACAATTTCGAGATCGTTTTATATATTATTGAAAGAAATTTAACAGAAACAATTTCTAGATTGTTTTAATTAGTATAGTTCGATTCACGAACGTTCTATACAGTATTGAAAGAAATTTAATCTGTTTGTGTTAAATTTTAGATATGACAACCATTACGAGTCAAAAACGAATCGGCTTTAAACCGAATCGGTTTGTGATGATAAAATAATCTCATTGAAGTTTCCGTTCTTGAAGAAAACGAAACGAGATTAAATGGTTCAATTTTCTGTTCTTGAAGAAAACGAATCGAGTTGTAATGAAAACATACTGGTTCTAGGAGTGGTCATAATAGACACTCAAGAAACATTTTATAATCACATTGTCAATTCATTTAACATATTGAGCATATTTTATGATATTATTTATGAGTAAATATTATCAACAAAAAAAATACATGATCACATGATGATGATCAAAATGTATACATATATATATATATATATATATATATATATATATGTGTATATATATATATGTAATTGTGTTTGTTGTGACGCATGTGATATATTTTCTGAGGAAAATTTTTGTGGACTCGAAATCATTTTGTGTACTCAAAATCATTTTGTGTAAATGAGTTTTGTTGTTATTATTTCAGGAAGCAAATAATTATTCGATTGAGAATTATTTAATTATAATTCTTTATTTGATTATAGTGTTATAATCTGTTGTGACACAACAATATCATAAAATATGCTCAATAAGTTAAATGAATTGACAAACTGATTATAAAATGTTTCTTGAGTGTCTATTATGACCACTCCAAGAACCAGTTTGTTTTCATTACAACTCGATTCGTTTTGTTCAAGAACAGAAAACTGAACCATTTAATCTCGTTTCGTTTTCTTCAAGAACGGAAACTTCAATGAGATTATTTTATCATCACAAACCGATTCGGTTTAAAGCCGATTCGTTTTTGACTCGTAATGGTTGTCATATCTGAAATTTAACACAAACAAATTAAATTTCTTTCAATACTGTATAGAACGTTCGTGAACCGAACTATACTAATTAAAACAATCTCGAAATTGTTTCTGTTAAATTTCTTTCAATAATATATAAAACGATCTCGAAATTGTTTCTATTATAAAACAATCTCGAACTTGTTTCTATACTGATTATTGAACAAATCGTTTGAGAATCCTGTATGATTACTCAAAATATTCGTGAGTATTTTAGACGATCACTCCACGAAAAATTATGCTCCTTTTATAATTCTGTTTTGAAACAGAAAACGAGCCTTTGATTCATAAACAACAGTTTACTGTTCGTTTTCAATTCTGTCAATGAACCAGAATTATTCTGTCCTCGGCTCACCGATATAGAAACATGAATTAGTCTTAAGATTGTTGCACTCTATGTAGTAAACTGGTTAAATTGACTAGAAAATGAATAAGCAAAATTACTATGAACAGAAAAAATACATGATCACATGAAGATGATCAAAATGTATATATATATATATGTAATTGTGTTTGTTGTGACGCATGTGATATATTTTCTGAGGAAATTTTTTGTGGACTCAAAATCATTTTGTGTAAATGAGTTTTGTTGTTATTATTTCAGGAAGGAAATAATTATTCGATTGAGAATTATTTAATTATTATTCTTTATTTGATTATAGTGTTATAATCTGTTGTGACACAACATTATTTCGTGACATAATAATTATTCCTATAAAAATTATATAGGAAATAATAGTTTATACACTGTTGTTAACAGAATTGGTTGTGAATACTAAATATTGTGTTTTAGTATCAAGTTTGTATAAATTAATTCAATATCTTGCTATTTATGTTTGAAATACTAGATTTTCTAAAACCCTTATTTTGATATGATATATGTTTAAATAATTAACGGTTTCTGTATTTACACAGAAATAGAAATAATCATTAAGGTGAATAAACGGAAAAACCGAGTGATTATGTGTGTGAATTAAATCGGGTTTGATTTAAATCCTCGTGATAATTTTTAAATAATTAAAAATTTATGGTTGTGGAATACAAATTGTGTTGAACTGAATTGTTACCGGATGACCGGTGATGACGGTCAAATTATACCCATAAAAGTCATCAACGTTGTCCTTAAATCGAGCTTAATAATATATATTTTATATTAAATCACATGTTTATATGGATTATTTAATGTTATGTGATTTATAAGATATAATTTGGTATTTATTTGTTTTTATTATTAAAATATTATTTACTGTGCGATAATTATTGATTTTATAGATTGCGATGAATCGGAAGATATCTATTATCAAAGGAAGTAAATCTCAAGAGAAATCAAGGAAAAATCGAATTGCATTAAAGATAAATACCGAAGCAGCACGAAAAGTGGAGTAAGGAACAAGAAAACCCAGCGAGCCAATCAGAAAGCAGTGAGCTCGCTGGCAGCGAGCAGAGGATTCACTGGGAGCGAGTTGACCAAAACTCAAGGATCGGCTGGGAGTTATCTCTACGTGTTTTAGGATTTTCAAATATATCTTTAAGTCGGTCTAAGTCTTTATATAAAGGAGCAGTCACGAATTTCATTAGGACACTCGAGAAACACAATATTTCAATACTTTTAGTTTATCAATATAGTTCATCTTATTTTATATTATGTTTCTTCATCACGGAGGCGATGGATTCATCGATTAGAGATTGCATTGAAGGATCGGAGGACCTTCCGTCTACGAGGGTAATGTCTATCCAAATATGTCGTTTTTATTCGTAAATCTATTTTATTTCGTTATGTAGTAGTCGTTTGTGTATTGATTTCGTGATGTAGTTAATTAACAAACCCATATTCATGTTGATCTAAGCGTCGGTTAGGCGTTTTACGAGAAAGTTCTAGAGTCACCGGTCTAGATCTACCATGGTCTATACGGTTAGATCTAGCCATCAAGATTCTAGTAACTTTCTGTGAACGACTTCGGCTACGTCGTGCTTTCTGTTTTTCATATACACATGTAATAGATCCGGCCAATTTGTTACATCGTTCTCATAAATTAATATGATATATTGTGAAAATTGCCATGTTAATAGGACATAAGTTAGCCGATCGTTTAGGAGGTGTGCCAACCCGTCCACGGTGGTTGCCTAGACGAGGTGACGATTTTAGATCGGCATCCCTAGTTTAGTATAGCATGCTTGTTATATGATGTTCTATCCGGTCCAAGGAAGGATTCGTAATTAAGCATAAGGATCTTCTATCCGTTCACGAATTAGATCCAGTTTAGGGGATGACTCCCGTAGCCAAAATATAATCAACCTAAATGTCTTTTCTGTCTCGGCTTAGATATACATATATGGGGGAGTAATTACTACTAGCGTAATCAATAGCGTTTGTTAGAGTCTTATAAAACCTTAAAAATAAGTGTTTTAGTATTTGTGTCGTATTGTTAGTTCTGTGTTTTCTATCGTGTCAACCTTTATTTCTACGTTATAGTAGGTTCAATCGTAGTATACCTTGATAGATTCGAGGTCGATCCCCCAGAGACTCGGCTTAAACAACCGGTTAGTGGAATATGAACTGTTGCAGTAATAATTATTGAAAACGTTTCATTGTCAAAGTTAATGAGAATTAATAGCAATCATGGTATTGATGATTATTAATTCTTAAAACGTCTATAAGGTTCAGAGATTATGAATAGTAATCATTAATTTATGATTATTTAAAAGTTCAACTGTCATAGTTAACGGGATTTAATAGTGGTATTGATGACTATTAAAATGAATGTAAAGATTTTAACTAAACCTAGATAATAAGTAGAATATTGATATTCTACAAACCGTTTAATGACATTGAAGATAATGAGGCTCTGATGCTTTTAAATATATAAGAATGAAGGTGGGAAACAACTTAGCATACGGATTTAACTATCCGTAGTGACTGTGGTGGTGGATATGATGTACCATTTCACGAGTCTTGCTGAGGCGCCGGCATCATTCATCAAACAACTACACCATACACACACCAGTCAAAGGGTATTGCTGAACGCAAGAACTCAACTCTTAAAGAGCTGATGAATGCTACATTGTTAAGTTCAGGAGTGTCACAAAACTTGTGGGGGAAGCTATCCTATCTAGCAATTATCTTTTGAATAAGATACCCCGAAAGAAACAAGAGAAAACTCCTTATGTACTATGGAAGGGTAAACTCCATCCTACAAATACTTGCGAGTGTGGGGGGTGCCTTGCAAAAGTGCTCGTACCTACACCCAAAGTAGTAAAGATAGGATCAAAAACTGTTGATTGTATATTCATTGGATATGCACACACTACTAGTGCTTATCGGTTTCTTGTGTATAAATCAGATAATCCTGAAATACACAAAAATATGATAATGGAATCAAGAAATGCATCATTCTTTGAGAATGTATTCCCGGCTAAAACAAATGAACCTAGTTCATTAAAGCGTGTTCATGTTCAGGATCACCCTTCTGAACAAGTGAATGAGGAAGAGCCAACTGAGGTTGAGCCAAGAAGAAGTAAGAGGTCGAGAACTGAAAAATCTTTTGGTAAAGATTTTATCACATATATGATAGAGACAGATCCTCAAAATTTCAAGGAGGCGACAACTTCTTCTGAAGGTCCAATGTGGAAAGAAGCAATAAATAGTGAAATAAATTCTATATTGCAAAATCATACATGGGAGTTAGTTGATTTACCTCCAGGATGTAAACCACTAGGATCAAAATGGATCTTTAAAAAGAAAATGAAACCTGATGGATCTATTGATAAATATAAGGCGAGACTGGTAATAAAAGGTTACAGTAAAAAAGAAGGTCTTGACTATTTTGATACATATTCTCAGTAACGAGAATAACATCCATTAGGATGGTACTTGCTATAGCCGCTTTGCGTAATTTACAAGTACACCAAATGGATGTAAAAGATAGCTTTCTGAAATGGAGATTTAGATGAAGAAATCTACATGGAACAACCTGAGGGTTTTTCTAGCCCAGGACAAGATAAGAAAGTGTGTAAATTAGTTAAGTCTTTGTATGGCTTAAAACAAGCACCAAAACAATGGCATGAGAAGTTTGATCATGTTATGCTTGAAAATGGTTTCAAAACCAATGAATGTGATAAATGCATTTACATGAAAGAAACAAAAGATGGCTATGTCATTTTGTGTCTTTACGTTGATGACATGCTTATCATTGGAAGCAATGATAAGATGATCAAATCTACCAAAGATATGTTAAACGCCAGATTTGAAATGAAATATATGGGTTTAGCAGAGATGATACTGGGAATTAGAATTACAAGAAATTTTAATGGTCTCATTTTGAGTCAATCTATATATATATATATTTAGGAGAGGAAATAAAATTGATTGATTGAATGACCCAAACCCGAAAAATAGGCTGAAATGATCCTACCTAATTGAATCACCCAAAATATTTGTATTTATTTTAAATATATTTGACTTCATTCCATTTATTGTGAAAAAATAGGCTGATAAAAAAGAATAGAGAATCCTACCTAATAATAGAGAATCACCCAAAATATTTGTATTTATTTTAAATATATTTGACTTCATTCCATTTATTGTGAAAAAATAGGCCGGTAAAAAAGAATAGAGAATCCTACCTAATAATAGAGAATCACCCAAAATATTTGTATTTATTTTAAATATATTTGATTTCATTCCATTTATTGTGTATATTGTATTACCATAATTAGGTGATTTTTTTTTGGAGAAAATAATTAGGTGCCGAGATAGATATTGCCTTTAAATTTGAAACAGATTACAACACACGGACCTTCCTCCTCAGAAGTCTACGCCCGAGAAGTTTTGCCGTTACCAAAAAAAATTCCTCCCCAATCGCAATCTGTTTTTTTTTGTTTTTCTTTTTTGAGTTAATTAGGTGGTTCTTATTTTGTTGATGGTACATGTGTGTTTCTTTTTCTTTATAGAACGAGTGATGTTTGCTTATGATGTGAGTTTTTGTTTACAGATATGGACCATTTGAACAACTGAATTTATTCTGGTTTTTTTCAGGTTCGAAGTGGAGAAGAATCTATGGAAGTTTTGAGTGGTGGATTCACGATACTAAAATGCTAAATAATATCAGGTCCAGATTTTGTCAACTATTTATTTCTTCTTTAGGTGATTGATTATTTGTGATTTTAAATTTCCTCTCTCAAAATAAAGGTGAAAATGTTGGTGGTCTGAATCACCGACAACGTCTTCAACAACAACGATTGAGTTGTTTTTTTCTCATAGTTCAAGTTTTTTTTGCCTCTGCATAATTATTGCAACTAAATATGTTTCAAAATGACTGCTAATGAATGTGCTTTTTTTTTAATTTTATTTTATAGAAGGTTAAAGACCATAAGCTGGATGTAGAGCGCAATAAGCGGTATATTCTGCCTTCTGGTATATACTCTTATTTAATATGGGCAATATCATTTTCCTCTTTTAGTCATTGCATGACTGACGTATTTTGTTGGTTGACATTTAAAGTTGATTTATTTTAATAGAATAATAATTTTTGTTTAAAAAAAAGGTTGTGCAAATTTTCCGAAAGTAATAAGTTAACCAATTTGTTGCTATTACACATATGGTATAATGGATAAAAGGATATAAAGGGGAAGGCTGTCAATGAGGGATATGAATGATTTAGAACTGTTGGTTGTAAAGGTAATCGTTTTCTATTTAATAACTGTCATTTTGAATATTTTGCATTGTCTGTAAATTTAAGCCATGTTTCATTTTCCGTGACAATTTACTGTACTACGTCACAGAGGACGTGTATATAATTTGGTTTTTGTAGTTTTCTACACGATTCATTGAATATCTTCAGGTTTACAATAATGACCATTTCATGATTTAAACATAATTTCCTATTTATCACAATCCAGTAGCTGAAGGTTAGTTGCCGTGGACATTGACCGATGACTGACTATAGCAATTTTTCTCTTTCTCTTATGTTTGAGAAGTGGTTAAATTTCTGATATTTATAATGATTTTTTTTTGGGAATTTTGACATTCTAAAGGAAATATTTGCATTTAGGTTATAAATGTTTGAGGTCTAATGTTGATCTTGCAAATCTAATGTGAATGTACTGCTAGAAGGGGAAGAGCTTTTATGGTGCTCTTCTTTTATATTAACATGTACATTATACATCGGCTTATTATGGGGCTACAACAAGATGTTTTCTGAGTGGTGTTACATTTCACGGATTGTTTGTTCAAGGACCTTCATGAAATCCATAGCTTGCTTATGACACAAATTCTTAAAAAGTTTTTACATGTTCAATGATATAAGAAGCGCTCATCAGTGGATACAATGGCATATTACTGTAAATGCAATGATAATAAAGAAAATGTGAAAATGTATATATCATTCATAAAAATGATTGTTCTGTTTATTGCATTAGTTGTTTCTTTCTTTCTATACAAAGTGCGGATAAGAAGGATTTTGCTTATACAGCATATGAGAATCACCTTTGCATTATCAGTTCCTTTTTCCTTTCAAAAATGTTTGATACTATACAAATCTGCAAGACCCAAGCTGAGATAAAGTTCAAGATAGATGTGGAAGGTTCTCATGTTGTTTTAAGTACTTTGAAGAATGTTTGATGGAAAGTATGGGTTTGTTTGGGATTCATGGTCTCAATTTGAGAAGCAAAGTCTCATATAATTGACTTTCAACCGCAATTGGCTGTTTTGGAGTTGATTTGAAACTTTAAATTTGATTTTCTAATTATGTAGAACCATTAATAGACAAATACGAATCAGAAATGAAAAACGTTGTAAATGCGGTGCAATACTGTAATGAATATTTACGGAAAAACAAAGTTTTTAGATTTCTCGGGATAATGATATTTATAGTATAGAATAGTTGCATAAGAACATAATCAATCATAAATAAAAATATGAAAAATATCCAAAAATTTGAACATGCCCTAACTACATAATTTGCTTTTGCAATAAGTAACCCGTCTCTCCAATCACACTGTTAATTACCAAATTTGACTTTTTAAAATTTGATTTTCCTAATAATTAACCCATCGATCTCCAATCACACTAATTACAGTCCACACTAAATACATTCACACTAATTACCAAATTTGACTTTTGAAATTTTGATTTTCCTAATAAATAATTCATCAGAATATTTAATGAATACAAAGGTTTTTTATAGTATACAATACTTGAATAAAAACAGAATCAGTAATAAATAATAGAGAAATACGAGAAAAAAAAATCACACTAATTACACTTCACAATAATTACAAAATTTGACTTTCTAAATTTGATTTTCTAATTATGTAGAACCATTAATAGATAAATACGAATCAGAAATGAAAAAAGTTGTAAATGCGGTGTAATACTGTACAATTGAAATGTTGCAAGTTATTTACTTTAATTTCATTTTATCGTATGATCATGCATTGGATTTGTTTTTTTTTTTTCGGAAGACTATTTATTTAAAATTTTATAAATTATGGATGATTCACTGTTTCATTTTATGTTGAGTTATCTCCGTGCATAGCACGGGTAAATTGCTAGTCTAATTATATTGATAAAATCCTGGAAAAATTCAATAAAGATGATTCAAATGAAGCCAGAACTCCGATAGATCAGAGTCAGCCTTTGTTAAAGAATAAAGGTGAAAGTGTGTCTCAATTAGAGTACGCAAGAATTATTGGAAGTCTAATGTACTTAATGAGTTGTACTATACCAGATATCGCTTATGCTGTTGGCAAGCTAAGCAGATATACTAGTAATCCGAGTAATGATCATTGGAAAGCTATAGTGAGGTTACTGAGATAATTAAGATATACTCGTAAGTATGACCTTCACTATACAAGAGAACCTACTGTTATAGAAGGATATACTGATGCAAATTGGATATCAGATTCAAAGGATTCAAAATCCACAAGTGGTTTTGTATTCACATTAGGAGGTGGAGCTGTGTCTTGGAAATATTCTAAACAAACTGTGATAACCAAATCCACAATGGAATCTGAGTTTGTAGCTTTAGATAAATGTGGAGAAGAGGCAGAATGGTTGCATAAATTCTAGAGGATGTTCCTCAATGGCCAAAACCTGTGCCAGGAATATGTATTCACTGTGACAGTCAATCTGCGATTGGACGAGCACATAACAAAATGTATAATGGTAAGTCAAGGCATATACGCCGAAGACATAACTCCATTACACAACTACTTTCTACTGGTACGATTACCTTAGACTATGTTAAGTCAGAGGATAATCTTGCGGATCCGCTAACCAAAGGGTTAAATAGAGAAGTAGTTGCAAAGTCATCAAGAGGAATGGGACTAAAGCCCATGGAATAAACTTTTGTGAAGGAAAACCCTACCTTGTAGATTGGAGATCCCAATATCTTGGTTCAAAGGGACAACCTAACTGCAAAAATAGAGATCACTGTGGGGGGTTACCCTCCATCTCATTCCTAAGATTAAAAACAGTGAGAACGAGGATAAGTTTACCAGTAAATCTTTTAATGATTTGTGTAAGAAGAATAATTCAAGAAATTCTGAATTACAGAATCACCTATGTGAGAGAGAAGAGGGGCCGCTTCAAAGGGAATTGTATAGGGCGCAATTCTTAGAAACTCTTGCAGAACCAGGCAGATGTCCACGGCCAAAATGGACATAACCGCAAGAACTAAATGTTTCTAGGTAGATGCATTGTGGTAAATATGTCATCGTTTACATCAACAACAAAATAGTTCAAGGACATCGCGTCTACTAATCAGCTAGTAAAGTAAACATATCTTATCAAGGGAAGGTTCAAAGGGTCACACCTACCTATCATATGCATTCATCTACCATTTGAACTCTCTATGTCATTCTTAGAGCCTTTGTTAGGTTTTACACAATTTCCATTCATGTGGGGATTGTTGGAAAATTGATGGTTAAAATGGAATATTTTAAATGATATGTCATATTGGGCCTATTGGGCTTAAGTGTGTGAATTGAAAGGAAAAATGGGAAGAAGCTATTTCTCCCACATTGGTTGGAAGAAGGGAAAAGAGTCAATATTTATATGATGTTGTTTTAGTGTAGTTGGAATAAGAAACCAACTTTATACACGATCTCGCTACATGGGGGGGTGCAAATCAAACCGGATTTCCCCTTGGCTTGTGCATGCACGCATGTCCTGCGTACACGATAAGGCTCGGTTTTGCAACAATAAAATGTTAATTTTATTTTTCATTACTGAATCTCTTTGAATGCTGTTGTTGAGACTGTTCCTATCCAAAATAAAGCTGAGACTTTTGGCTTTTCCAGTTCTAACATAATGCTGATACTAATGACAATCAATTCGAGCTGGGGTTGTTCATTCCATATTCCATCAGTTTTTCAGTTCCTCTACTAGAGCCTATTTATACTGCTGTATGTTGCTTCATCAAACAGAGAGATATAGACAGAAACATAATCGAAATACAGCAGAAAAATCTTTTCCTTCTACCTTTCTTATGGAAAATAGAGTCAAGCAAATAGATCTTAAACAAGGAAGGTATGGTGCAACATGTCCTTGTTAACCGTTCTATCCTGGAAGACTAACGTTCCATTGAAGCTCAAGCACTCGACGGTGAGGGGATGAATTAGTCTTAAGGAAAGTGTGTTAAACACACGGCTCGGTTTCCTTCTACTTTTAATCTGTTTCAAAACAAACTGTAAGTTGTTTCTATTATAATTTCGATTTGTTGTAATTTTGCTTATTCGTTTTCTATTCAATGTAACCAGTTTACTACATAGAGTGCAACAAATATGAAGTGATTTTTGGATCTGGGGTTTTTCTAAATAATCTGAGATTTGCAGAATGAGGTTAATTTATAAAGAATTTTATTTATTTATTTATGATTTGATGGATGAGATTGGGGAAAACAATGGAGGTAGAAGAATCAGACAGTAGAAGAACACCATTGCTTGCACCACCTTCAAAATTGAAGTTTCCAGATTACAAGAAATCGATAAATCTGAAATATGTAAAACTAGGATACCATTACCTCATCACGCATGGAATGTACCTCTTCGTTTCACCATTGATGATCCTGATTATAGCTCAAATCTCCACTTTATCTTCAAAATATTGGCATGATCTTTGGGATAACCTGCAATACAATCTTGTATCAGTAATCTTCTGCTCGAGTCTCATGGTTTTTGTGTCAACCGCGTATTTCATGACTCGTCCTCGCTCTGTCTACCTTGTTGATTTCTCCTGCTACAAACCTGATGAGGCTAGAAGATGCACTTTAAAGATCTTCATGGATCAAAGAGAAACGACTTCTCATACGGTTGTATTTCCTTATAAACGCCTTTAAGATAGTAGTATCATGCTGAAACATTTTTTAATTCGTTTTATACATCAAAATACATTCCTTATACATCAATCTAAACCAAACAAATAGTGTGCTAAGTATTATAAATGTTAGACAAACAATTGAATGGCGCTTAATTGATTTTAAAGGCTATAATAATGAAACGACCTTACTAAAGTCGCATCTATTTACGAGGTGAAACTTGACAAACTCGACTTTGAGGGGCTTGGATCTAGTTGATTCGACTATGCTAGGGTTGCACCTAAATGATACGACCATGCCAGGATTGAATACATGAGAATCGACCATGCCAGGATTGAATACGTGAGGATCGACTATACCAGGGTTGAGTCTAAGTGAAACGACCTTTCTATGGTTGGATCAAAGAGAAACGACTTCCCGTAAGGTCGTATTTCCTTATAAACGACTTTGAGAGAATAATATCATGCTGAAACATTTTTTAATTCATTTTATACATCAAAATACATTCCTTATACATCAATCTAAACCAAACAGATAGTGTGCTAAGTATTATAAATGTTAGACAAACAATTGAATCACGTTTAATTGATTTTAAAGGCTATAATCATGAAACGACCTTACTAAAGTCGTATCTATTTACAAGGTGAAGCTAGACAAAATCGACTTTGAAGGGGTTGGATCTACTTGAATCGACTATGCCGAGGTTTCACCTAAATGATTCGACCATGCCAGGATTGAATACATGAGAATCGACCTTGCCAGGATTGAATACATGAGAATCAACTATACCGGGGTTGGGTCTAAGTGAAACGACCTTTCTATGGTTGGATCAAAGAGAAATGACTTCCCGTAAGGTCGTATTTCCGTAGAAACGACTTTGGGAGAGTAGTATCATGCTGAAACATTTTATTAATTCGTCTTGAACATCAAAATACATTCCTTATACATCAATCTAAACCAAATACATGCCAGTACTATAATTTACAGCATTCATAATGATATAACATTCATTTTATACATTTAAAGAAAAAAATGCATCCAGACAATACCAACAAAGAAAGAAAGAAAGAAATACAACTTCAGATAAAATATGAAAGTCACTATTCATAAGCTTACATCCAACAAAACTAGTTATAAATTTCCGACAACAACATAGTTCAACAAGACGTCGGAGCAAAAGATAGTGTTTACCACCACAATACCCTATCCATCAATCTATAACGGCCACTTCAGTTGTAGAGCAACCACTAGGATATAACAATCGAGCTCCCTTGTCAATCCTTTCCCCAAATAATTGTAGCCATGCATTGCTTATGTCTTCTGACACCTTGGGAGCTTCTTCCTTCCACGGATTGATGATAGAAGATAGTGGACAATCTTCTTTCATGAAAAGACACAAGTAGTGGTTATTCTTGTACAAAAGTGATATATGCAAAGGATGAGGGGTTTCCGGCTTCTTTTTTGTCGGAAAGCACATTACAGTGTCGCCTTTAGAATCCGGACAAAACAAAGTCACAATAGCATTGTATTTTTCGGCTATAACCCAATTCATTCGCACCGTCTTCATCCAAAACTTAGAGGAGCATCCTCTTTTCCCTCTAAAATTTATTCCCTTTAAAATTTGCTCACCCAATCCAACCATCCTAAACAATTTGTCGTAACGGTTCAAATTTCCTTTAAGTTCCTGAAACAACTCTTGCCTAATCTTAGGCCACTCATTCTCACTCAAACCGACTGCCACGGAAACAGCTCGATATCCATAATTACCATCACCTCTTACATCAATGATACACTCAACAAATTCCTGAAATGGATCGGGTATAGACTTCATAATCATTGAGGGCTCAACACTCATCATACCTTCCTCAACTTTTGATGAATCACCACACACCACCTCATTGTTTGTTTTTGCCCTCTTTCCAGTTTTGTTCACTTCTTTCGCATGAATTTTTCTTTTTAACTTTTCCTCCTTGTGTATGGCTTCATCGACGTGTTCGAAGAAAGAGGGCAACCTAGTTGTTGAACGCTCATCATTTGCCTTTTTACGTTTAGCTGCGCCTTAGGTCTCCCACGAGGGTTTATCTTGACTTTTGGTTGACTCAAAGTTGTAGCAGCCGGATCAACCACTTCTATCAATCGTTGGTCCAACTCCATTTTCTGTGTATTTTTTGATTCGTTAAATACTTCAATGAAACGAGCAATGTGTGGCGTTGGATCAATGGTATCATCTCTGGACGGCCCATCCAATGATAATGTTTTCCAATGCTCATGCACACAATTTCGGGGTAGAGATTCCTCAGTCCGTAAGATGCCCGCAATCTCATGTGCACAAGGTGTCCCATGCGTTTTCCTTACCACACACCCACAATGTGTTGGGTCCAAAGCAACTTCTTTCGACCTGTCCACCACTTGTTAGATCAACGACAAAGCATGTAATGACACAAACCCGCGTAATAAGCGGCACCACATTTTCCCATTTAACTTTGAAGGCCACCTTGTTTTTGATGTTTCAAATGATGGCACTACATTTCGAAACTGTTGTTCACACATGTTAGACACCGATTTCCACCCGGTAGCCATGTCTCAATTTGAAGTACGTAGCCAGTTTTTTAAAGTTGCATGAGCCCCCTCAACCTTGCCAGTGTGGGTGTTCCCAAGATAGAACACTTTATTTGTCCAAACATTCACGTACTGTTCTTTGCACTCGTCCAACCAATTTGCCTCGAGGTAATTGAATACTTTTCCACTTACCTTGCTTTTTGTTTCATTCACTCCAACCAAGTATTCTTCTTCGGTGTCACTGTATATAATTCTCTTCCATATCTTCTCAATCTCAGCGGAATCATCTGCACCGAGTGATTGTCTAAGCTTCGCTTGCACTGCTTTCTCGACGTGCCACTGACACAAAAGATTTTTAGCGGTTGGAAATACTATGCGGATGGCGGATATTAAAGCTTGCTCTTTGTCAGTCACAATCACTTTAATTGTAGTGTTAATGGTGATAAGTGCCTCATACAATTTTCGTAAAGCCCATTCATAATTCTCAGTAGTTTTGGAAGCTAAAAAAGCAAACACAATTGAGAATGTCATGTTGGTAGAGGTGACCCCAACAATCTACAGGAACGGAAACTTATACTTGTTTGTCTTGTCAGTGCAATCCATCTGGCATACATGGGGGAAATTCTTCACCAACAACAATGAGTCCTTTGGAACCCAAAATACATTTTTTTTATAGTTCCACCTTCTTTTATGTAACGAAAAAACACTTCATGTACGAGCCCTATAAAAAACCTCTTGAATAACCGTCTGATTGTTTCTCTCTAATTGTTTCAACTTCACCCTTTGATTGTAGATTGTTTGTACGGAAGTTGCATTTTTGCCGTTCTTATCCCTCAACGCCTGTAGTATATCTTTAGGGCATGACCCGCTCTTCGTCAAACTTGCAACAAGGTCCTTCTCATCTTTTGACAAACGTCCCTTGAACGAATGTCCCAAATCAGAATTGTTCAAACTATGGTTGTGAAAACCATTTTTCACAGCCACCCGCCACCTGCCACCCGCCATCCGCCAACTGCTTTCTCACTTTTCAATAACAAAAGGAATGGACACCCATATTTTTTTGAGAAAGTATTCTGGGCTTACCTTTCCCAACACCCCAACCTTCTTCACATAATCCTTGCGCA
Organism: Gentiana macrophylla; assembly: GCA_026214975.1. Lineage (NCBI taxonomy): Eukaryota > Viridiplantae > Streptophyta > Magnoliopsida > Gentianales > Gentianaceae > Gentiana > Gentiana macrophylla. The sequence continues at coordinate 96,256,253 of CM047808.1, read as the reverse complement.
CGTCACCTCCACTTTCACAAGCATATTTGACATAAGGACTACGACTTTCTGAGTAGTCTGATCTCCACCTGATTAGTACCATCCCAATGTTTCCTGCAACTGTCGTTATCCATTTAATAGCTTCCGTGTCAGTGTTGAATACCTACACATGTGATTCAGATCAACAATTAGTGATCATATGATTAACTTTTCACATTTAACGCCACTTCGTTGTTGAGTATTTTGTGTTGATGTATTTCAAAATATATTTATTTTGGGATATATCTCATAATTACTCTACAATTAATTATGTTAATAAATATTTTTATATTTCTTAAGTGACATAAGGTTTGAAAATTATCTAAGTCACTCAAACTTAATTTCCATATTTTATGTTTGACTAAAATAATTTATGATATTGTACTTACTTGGTCAATTACTTGTGTATGTGACATTAAAGCTTTCTAATATATTGTACATGTGACATAGGTAATACTTTCTATATCTTTTATTACAAGCATTTTATCTAACATTATATGTATGTCACATTATGAATTCAATTGAAAATAAGTGTGACAAATGATATTTATCATGACATCACTTTATCTTATAATGTGACATAAGATTTATTATTACTACTATTATTATTATTTGACATTTGATATTATATCTACTATTATATAAAGTGCAAATTAGTTAAGGCCGTCGTTAGAGAATTAATGATCATTTAGGACACTCCGAAATCTTATTTAGTTATAAGGACATTCTAATTTTAAGAAGGAAACTTATTTAGTTATAAGGACATTCTAATTTCAAGTGGATAAAGAAGAAAAAGAAAGGAAGGAAAAAAAAATCAAGCTACTGGAAAAAAAAGCTACCAAAGGAAAAAAAAAAAAACGCTGGAAGAAAAAAAAAACGCTGGTGACATTGATTTTTTTTTTAAGATGCAGTGACATTGATGTCTGAAGCAGTGACATTGATGACTTATGCAGTGACATTGATGTCCGATGCAGTGACATTGATGTCCGATGCAATTGACATTGATGAATGATGAGGACATTAAGCTAAACATTCAAGATCGTGTTAAAGAATTGAGGGATTCCACAATGAATCCAATTATCAGGAGGGCACAAACAACGTGTGGCCATTACAAGAGTCATAGTGAAGAGTCTTTGTAGTTTCACCAAACTTGTACTTATATCCATATTAAAAGCTCCACATTTGGAGAAATGCAAAACAAGAGCAGAGCTGACTGATGCAGTTGTTAGGTTTTATGCAGTGACATTGACGACTTATGCAGTGACATTGATGTCTGATGCAGGGACTTTGACGACTTTTGCAGTGACATTGATGTCTGAAGTAGTGACATTGATGACTTATACAGTGACATTGATGTCTGAAGCAGTGACATTGATGACTGTATTTACAATTAGATAACTGATGCAATGATATTGATGTCACCGCATGTACAACTTGATACACACATTTGATAACTTTGTAAAGTAACTTTATTTCTTTGTTATCTTTAAATATTTGATTGATGTTGGTTTATTTGATTAGTGTTGGTTTAAATTTTCGATAACTTTGTAAAATAAGCGTATTTCTTTTTTTTTTTTTGTTTAAATGCATATTTTTACAACCAAAGGTATACATAAATTGTTACAATAACACATCCTTCGCATAAATCGTTACAATAACACGCCATCTTTGCATAATTCGATACAATAAGACATCACCGCATAGATCGCTACAATAAGAAGTCATCGTGATAAATCGCTACAATGAGACGTCATTGCATAAATCGCTACAATGAGATGTCACCGATCAAGGTTGCCAATGGATCGCGCGGTCAATACATCATGGTAGCCAATGAATCGCGGGCGGTGAATGCATCGGGTGGTTAATGGATCCCGGTGGCCAATGCATCCGGGTAGGTGGTCAATGCATGACGGTAATCAATACGTCACGTCGATTTTTATGAAGAAAAAAATTGATTTTATGAAATTTATTCGGAAAAATATCAAATTTGATTTTAGAATAAAGATGACGAAAAAATATGAATTTTCGTGAAAAAATTATGATGATCCGAGTTTTAGATCAAAATATATGACATTTAGAATATGGTGAATTAAAAACAAAAAAAAACAAAAAAAAAACTGAATGAACGTTGGGTTGAGTTGGTTTTTTTTTTCCTTCGCTTTTTTTTAAATTTATTTTCCCTTGTTTCTTTTTTATCCTTCTTAACTAAATCTTTTATCCACTAATAAGTTGAAAATTAAATATATGAGAATTGTCCTTATAACTAAATAAGATTTGAACCTAATTCTTATACCTATAATCCTATTACCCCTAAACCCTAAATAAGTTGAAAACCCATCCTTTTAAATAATTAAGGCCTAATATAAATATATGCATATATATGTATGTACCCCTTGTATGTGACAAGAAAAAGAGAGAAAAAAAAGAGGACAACATTAACTATTTTTAAATATATTACACACTAACTTGTTGCTTGTTGATACAAGATATCCTTCTACCTAATACAAAGATCAAGGGGTTTAATTTGGGAAAGTGATTAATTGTCGTGTCGCCCTAAGTGATTGTATCTTTGTCCATTACTAATAAATGCTTTTTTTTATTTCTTTTTTAACTCCCAATGAGGAGTACTAGATAGACAAGAAACTTTGTTACACTAAATAGACATCATATAAATATATGTATGTACCTTGTATTTCACACATTAACTTTTTAAATATATTCACATACCAATTTGTGATACAATATTCTCTACCTAATACAAAGACAAATTAATTTGGGAGTCCGTGTCAATGTCCAATATGAACATTTTGCAAAATTCGAAGCATTTTGAGGTTTTTGGTCGAAAGCTCAATGTCCAATATGAACTTTTGCAATTCGAAAGCCTGAGGTTTTGGTCGAAAGAAGTCGAATTTGTTTATGCTTTTGGCGGAAAATCGGATAAATTGTAGCTGGGTTCGACTTCCTCTCAAGTGTTTCTCATCCACCTTGTATCAATCATCGAGCAACCACGTTTATGAAATCCGATTTGGAAGGTTCGAGATTAAAGGTGTTATCTCTTGATTGGATTTCAAATCAAAATCGTCTCTGTTCTTTTGCAGCCGAACCTTGTGTGGAGAGCATGAAACATGATGAATTGAAGCGGATTTGTAGCTGTAAATATGGCATGATTTTTCCCTTCTCGCACAGGCTCTAAATCGAAGAATCAAGTCTTCGATTCGCACCTCATTCAGACAAGTTTTCAGTTCCTTTTTTATCCCGTGTTAGTATCGTTTTATTAAATTGATATGTTTCAGAAATTTGCCCTGATTTTGTACCAAAATTGTTTATGGCAGGTTCGATTGTGTAAAGATCCAATCTTTACACGATTTGGTGCTGCTTCGAATCACTGCAATGTATGAGTTCACACGAAGCCTGATTTCAACATTTATTTTGAAGGATTTGAAATAAAGGTGATTTCGTTTCTTGTTAATTTCACTTCTATCACTTATTACTGATATAGAAAAGGAAAGATCTTGGGGATATCATCAGCCTACATCTTCAATGATCTTGCGAAGGCTTAAAGACTGAGCCTTTATTGCGAATTGTCGCAGTTTCGATCTCTTGGCAATGCAGTAAACTCTGTGAAAGGCTCCTGCATATCCCAGCAATTAAAGGTCGTAGCTTTCTTTTCGTTTATGTTAATATCTTATGAAATATTTTATTGATACGGACGTGATATTTGCTGTGACTTGCCGTTTTGGTTCTAATTTCCAGAAATATGAACCAGAAACACGTGTTTCACCTGATGGTTGGCTTCATAACCGTTGAAGATGGTACTATTAAATTTTTAGTGTTGCTCTTCTTGCTTCTAGATTTTATGCTTGATTTCACTTTCTGTTAGGTATTTTACTCATATTCATTCTCTCATACTGTTTCTTAAGGAATACAAACAATAAGTTGGTCTGAATAAGAAGCAGAACCATGAGAAGCGACACAAATGGAGGCAAGTTGAATTTTTCTTGTTATTTTTTTTCTTTCAAACATTAGTTAAAGATCTAATGCTTTTTCTTCTTTAGGTCTTTTTTTCCCCTTTTATTCCTACAGGATGATGGATTTCTGTGCCTAATTCGTATAAACTAAGACTTTGAAATTGACATATCGTATCTTAGTATTTTTAATTTTCGTTTGTGTAGGAGATGATGATATCACAGAAAAATAGGGGAATGGATTTGGCGGATTCTTGGTTTGCTGGGCAAAATAGGGATCAGAAGTAAAGAACTAAACAAAGGTATGTATTCATTAAGATCTTTTACAATCCATTTTTAGTGTATCATTTCTAATCTCAGTAAATCTTCAACTTTTTTCGCTACTCTGAGAAGCTATTATTGTTTTCATTTGTTTTGCTTTTTTTCTGCAGGTACATGGATTCGTATGACAAAGTATATGGTGCTTCAAAGGTTGGATTTTTCCTCTTTTTCGGCCATTTTATGGGTCTTGTTATTTTGTTCTTTAATGGATTTTGGAATGTTCATATTCTAATGATATTTCTTGGTTCACTTCGATTATGACTAGAATATATAGGATATTTATTCGAAGTATTTGCGTACTTGTGTTACTTATTGTCTTTAGTTGTCGACTCCATGTTTGCTGCCTCTCATATGTTAGCTTTCATCGATTCTTGTTTATTGATTAGACATTGTTTGTTAACCGGTAGTTACCTTCATTTATGCTTGTACTGTTATGCTTATGTTGCTCAAATTAATGTCTTGTACTGTTATGTTTATGTTACTCATTTATGACTAATATTTTCAATGTTGTTAAAGTATATAGTGGCAATTGACAGATACAGTTGCAACCTTTAGGAAATAGGAATCGACGGCAGTCTTCATCCCTGAAACCTGTTCTGCAACTAGCGTGGACGTAGGCCGATAGCCAACATGATTCAGTGGGATCATTATTAGCATTCTCACAAAAACAGTCCTAATAATCATAATTGGAGGTTAGGGCAATATAATTAGAGGGTTTGACAGCATTTTCCTCTAAACTATCCATAATGCCTGCCAAGTTGTGTCTAAACTGGTGGTAGTACCGCATGTACATGATCAGACCAAGAGTGACTTTCTTTGTTTTGAGTCAGCCCTAATCAGTTAGGACAACCTGCTAGAAGATCTATTTTGCATCAGATTCATCACACAAGTTGCCTACTATCTTATGAAATATTTTATTGATACGGACGTGATATTTGCTGTGACTTGCCGTTTTGGTTCTGATTTCCAGAAATATGAACCAGAAACACGTGTTTCACCTGATGGCTGGCTTCATAACCGTTGAAGATGGTACTATTAAATTTTTAGTGTTGCTCTTCTTGCTTCTAGATTTTATGCTTGATTTCACTTTCTGTTAGGTATTTTACTCATATTCATTCTCTCATACTGTTTCTTCAGGAATACAAACAATAAGTTGGTCTGAATAAGAAGCAGAACCATGAGAAGCGACACAAATGGAGGCAAGTTGAATTTTTCTTGTTATTTTTTTTCTTTCAAACATTAGTTAGACAGGGATTTTTTTTTTTTCAAAGCCTAGACAGGGATTTTCAAAGTCTAGAAAATATCATCATTCATTGATTATTTAATGCTTATTTTTTGTTGCATATTTTAGAGAGTTGGGAGATAATGGCATAGACGGTGACGGTGACGGTGACGGTGACGGTGACGGTGACGGTGACGGTGACGGTGACGATGACGATGACGGTGGATCTGGCGGTGGTGGATATGCATTACCAAAATTTATCTTCATCCATTAGTCGTGGTCACTTCATCTGCGTGAGTTCCTTTTTCTTATAATAACAATTGTTTCTTTTTTATGTGTTCCATCACCTTTCTGTATATTTTTTTAAACTCTTTTCTTTTTCTTTGAATGCAGGAAGAACATCCGCTAATTAAGGGTTCAACCACAATATGTCAGAACTTGGATCTTCGTATCCTCCTTAGCCGGGTATCTTCACCATCACTATCACGTTTTTGATATGTTTATCGATTTATTTGAGATTGTGAAAACAATTCAATTGCCACATTTATATGGATTGTTGTTACTCTATTTGTTTAATATCTACTTCTGTATTGATGCTGATAGCTACTTTTGTATTGATGCTACAAGGTCTCTTGAAAAAGTTTTGTACCCTGTTAAAGTCGTGGTTCGCCTCATCAAATTAGGTATATTTTCCACATATGAAGTACCTAATGTGCCATGCCTACATTTGATTTTATGTTTTAACCTTTTTCTTTGCCATTCTTTAGAGACATGGTAGACATGGACCTTGAGTTAGCCCGTTTTATGAAATGCATAGAATCCACAATGAAAATCTAGTGTTTTGCAGACACAAGAAGTGTTATTGATCTTGAAGAAGGGTTCTCATCTGACATGGATATTGGTAACACCCTTTCTATGTTCACATTAATTTTACTTACCCTTCCATTTAGTTTCAGTAGTAGTATTAGGGTTTTCATTTCAAAGATGCGGCTACGGCTTCTTCATCACTCTCCCCCACACCTACATACAATCAACTTTCACAGATCGCCTCACTTCTCACTCTCATTGCATCACTCCAAACAGCTACACCCTCTGGTTCAAGCTATTTTGTGTTTTTTTTCCTTTCTGTTTGATTAGGTTGCCTGTTCTTCAATGTGTGTGCACTTATTTGAATTTCTACACACAAAAAAAATCTGTTTTATTTGAATGGTCCATTGCCTCCATTGTGTTTTCCTCTGTTTTTCTGCCCTTTTGTTTGTCGATTTAGGCTTTTGGGGTCAGATTCTGTATTACTTTCATCCGACCAGTCAGGTTTTGTATTTTTTCCTGTTTAGGACTTGGAATGCGAGGGTAAGGGGGATGAAGGGTAGGGTTAGGGCATACCCTTATATTCTTAGAGTAGAAATACATGATGCAACTTACATATACAACTTGAAGTGCACCTTCAGTAGTGGAGGTGGTTTAGAAATCGAGTCTGATGCTAGGGAAAGTCTAAATTTCAACCTGTCAAGGCTTACTGTTTTGGATTCTGCAAATGGCAATGAAATGAATCAGTTTTTGGGTCAAAATTCTGTGGGTGGTGCTGTGCCTGGGGAACATCCACTTGGAGAGCATCCTTGAAGAACCTTGTTTGTCCGCAATATCAGTAGTAACGTTGAATATTCTGAACTCAAAGAGCTCTTTCAGGTAATCTTATTACTTGATACTTTGTATGTGCGTTTTTCACATTGTATCCATCAAATTGTTGTCTTTTGTCTGCTTATATCTGTTTGTATTTGGTGGCCTCGAAATACGATGATGTTTTAAGTTACCTTGCTGTCCTTTCGGGTTTCCATGTCTCAAAAAATTCCAAGAATTTTAGAGCAAAAACTCTTAATATAACACACACACACACACAATATGCTACATAGTAGTTATATAAGTATATATCACACCGCACTTAAAATATTTCCAATGGTTGTTTACTTTTTGATGTAGCTCATGTACAGAGGTCGCGTACTATGTTTTAAGGAAACATATAGTTATTAATTTTCCTTTTACCCTCTCTAACTTTTTTGTACTGACCTTTTTTACCCATGCATATTCCACTTTTCCTTTTCTAACCATTCTATCTGCAATCTTGTAAAAGTTTGTGGTAAATAGCTAGCACCCCTTCTAATTGTAATTTTATTACCACATATATATATATGTGTGTGTGTGTGTGTGTGTGTGTATATGGAATTTCTTCACTTGTAGAGATTCGATGATATCAGAACTTTTTATACTACATGCAAGCATAAAGGGTTTGTGATGATATCTTACTATGCTATTTGTGCTGCTCGAGCCGCTCTACGCGAACTACAAAATACGTCATTGCATAAGAGATAGTTGGACATTCATTTCTCAATTCCAAAGGTTTTGAAATCTCTTTCCTTCTCACTTACAGTACATCTATGCTATATGGAAAATCAATATTTTCCTCACTCTTGCTCTTTTTTTTTAACTAGAATAAGCCATCAGATAAGGACTTGAATCAAGGTACATTGGTTGTATTCAATTTGGACCCCTCTGTCTCTAATGAAGACCTCCTCAAAATTTCTGGGACTTACAGTGAAGTCAAAGAGGTGACATGTTTACTTTTGTTGTGTTTAAATATGTAGAATGTGGGAGTATCACATTATTTCTTTGTTAATTCTCTCAATATACGTGTGTGTTTATTATTGAGCAGATAAAGGAAACACCACATAAGAGACATCATAAGTTTGTGGAATTTTATGATGTTAGAGATGCTGATGTTACTCTAAGATCATTGAATAGGCAAGAAATAGCTGGCAGACGCATAAAAGTTGAGTTGAGCCGTCCCGGGGGAACACAGCGAAAGTGCGTGATGGCAATTTTTTTTTGTGTGTTTGTTTGCATTTTTTCCTTTCTTTAAGAACATTGAATCTTGTTCTTTTCCTTTATCCTAACTTTAAATGTGTTCTTTTGCTCATGCTAATGGATTATATGTACTTCTTTCTTGCCCCTCCCTCCTTCCTTCTTTGATGTGATCATTTGCTATTGCTGAGTTATGCTTTGTGTTTTTAGCCTTATGGTACATTCTGGGCAAGATCTTTTTCAGCCAGATGAATTTCCAAGTTTTCATCATCAAATGGCTGCTTCATTCGGCAATTCCTCTTCAGGTCGGTTTTGATGCATATATGTTACGTTAATTAATAATATGCATGCAAGACAAATCTTTTGTAACCCTGTTTTCTTCAATCAATGAAGTTCCTTTATAAACGTAAGATAAACTGCATACATTAGCCTTAAGGAGCAAGGAGCAACTGTCTCTCGTGTGGCTCATGAATAGTTGTTTAATTCTACATGTACAATTCAAAATTGGGTTAAAGTTGCACCTTTTTTCATCTCTTTGTGTGTCTACCTAACAAAAACTGCTTTTGTGTTGTAAAATATGTCAAGACTACTGCTACTCATGCATTTCTAGTATTACCGTAATATGCATTAGCCTTTAATGGCACTCTTTTTATAAGCTGCAGCTTCAGAAACAATCATTCACATTACTAACATGAATTACAAATGTGATTCTGTAGAACACCTAAACTTTTGCTTAGTAGTGAAAAAATTCTTACATAATCATTTAACATATCATACAACTCATTTATGCTGATCTATACTTGATCATCAATGATTGTTCTTTTCTTATCAAGACTTTTAACAAAATTTCAACTGCAGTGGGCATAACTGTGCCTTGCACAGTTTAAAAGCACTAGTATATATACATATATGGTTTGTGTGTTCTATGTATGTTTTTGTATACTTCTTATTTCTATATTGTATGTGTCGGCCCTTCAGGCCCAAAACATTTTTAATCCTATATATTATATTTTATTAAATCCCTATATCACAAAACCCATATTTTTCATAAAACTAAAACAATGTACCGCCCCTTGTTTTTGCCTCCTAGAAACTACCCCATTGACTCCACCTCCTAGAATATCTCCCCCACTTCCCACACATCTCTATCTCTTCCGAGTCTCCAATTTCCCTGTACCCAAAACGTCTCTATCCCTTTTCTTTGTCTCCACAACCGATAAAATCTCTCTGCAATTTCTTCACTCCTCTCTGCCAATCTTCAACGTCTTTCTTCCATTTTCGATTAGATGATAAACTGCCCTTTGCTCCTTGACCTCTTTTCTCTTCCATTTTCAGAAAAGCTTGGTTCTTGAAATGAAGAAAGCTTTGTTCTTTCTATGTTTTCTCTGAATCTCTGCAACACTGTGATGGCGTGAGCTTTTTGGTACCTGCAATATGAAGCCAGCAACCACTTCAGGGAAGCCTTTCTTAATCTATTTGATTTCAGTATTCTATCTTGCTCTAAATTTTATCTAATTCGAGTCTCGTATGTGTGGCAAAATTGTTATCTCGAAAACCTGGTGTTAAAATGATAAATGTTTGTCTCTGTGAAATGATGAATCAAAGATGATCTTTTTGTTTAAATATTCGAGTCCTATTTTGATCTAGATCCAAATCTTCTTGACAGCATAATATGTAAATGTTTAGGTCTAAATTATCCGTTCTTGATATTCTATATAAGATCTGAGTTCAAATTTAAGAGATTAATGCATCTGATGATCTGAGTCCCGTATGTGCTTAAAATGACAATCCCAAAATTTTTGATCTAAATTTTTGCTGTCTTACTGACTGTCTAATATCTCTGCCAAAATGCTATCTTCGATAGTATATCAATTTTGTGCTCTCCGAATCCGATTGTATGGTCAAGTTATATATATATATATATATATATATATATATATATATATATGCATGCCAAAAATGTTCTTATGGTGAGCAAATCTGAAAGTTTTTTATAAACATGTCTAATTTATAAATATATATATGCATGCCAAAAATGTTCTTATGGTGAGCAAATCTGAAAGTTTTTTATAAACATGTCTAATTTATATATTTAGTGATGTATGTATTATATATATATATATATATATATATATATATATATATAATTCAAATTAATAATTTATTATATGAGCAATGTCAGAAAATATATCATATATTTTCTGTGTTTGCTCATTTTCTCTATAATAAATTATAATAATTTATTAATTATATTATATATATATATATATATATATATATATATATATATTAGTGATATTAGGAACTTATTTATAGCCATTGAATCCAAAAGTTGTACCTGCACAAGAAACCAAAAAGTTGGACCGAAAAGCTAATGCTGTCACTTACAATACAGCTTATAGCCGTTGGATGCAAAGCTGGACTTTACAGCTGGATTACAAAAGGCCCTCTTCAATACTCCTCTAGTAGTATATATATACTACCCCTTGCCTTCATTGAAAAAGTAGAACAGCCCCTCAGTCTTCAACTATTTCACTAACTTCTCAACTTCAGTTTCTCTCAACACTTGTATTGTAAACAGTCTAAGTTTCTTGAGTGTTAAAGTAAAGTGAGGTGTGAGTGTGGTAGAGTGTAGCTCTACAAGGAAATTGTTAGTGAGTACTTGTTGCGTGGTGGTGTTCTCCACTTGTTATTGGGGAGCAATAACAAGGGCACGGCTTAGCCAAGCTGTGGTTCAGCAGTCGGTTCGGTGTTGCTGGGACGAATTCACGAAGCTGAATTCGTGTTCAAGAATCCGGGCAGTGATTCTTGGTAAGTACTCCTTTGGTGCATGTGTTGTGTTTTGTACAAATTTGTTGAATGTTGTTACTAAGGATTTAAGACATCTTAGTGTTGGTTCGTTTAAGACTAATACTAATTTGGTTATCCGGTTAGTAACACTTTAACAATGAAAGTGTTGTAATTTTATTTGTTTTTGTTTTTGTTTTTGTTTTTGTTTTTGTTTTTGTTTTGTAATTAAACTCAAGCTACATCTAGTGAAATACCTTGTGTGTGGGTGTGAATGTGTGATCTTTTATAAGATCACACATATGTGCTTTAGGTAGTTTATATCATTGACACACCTTAGAATTGCATGCTTAGGCTTAAAGGACTTAAAAACGAAATCTGCAATTTTGTTTTGATATTGTTGTTATTTGGACACCTTAGAAGCTGCATATGTTAGGATATAACGTAAAACAGAAATCTGCAAGTTTGCTAGTCTGTTTTGGTTAAGTATTCATAACTGCTATCTAAGTGCTTAAACCTGTTGCATCAAATTGATATAAGTTTCAGTTTTGCAATCACAGCCTTTTATTATTACAAACTGAACTTGTTTTCAGAAACATATCAACTGAAGTTAACTTAGGTTCCTTTGGTTAATCGAAACTAGATCCTCCGCCTAAGTTCGTTAACTGAACCAAGTTAAGTATACTCCGATTTTGACTGTTAACCACTGTTTTGTTTTAATCTGAATAAGTGTTCTGAATAAGTGGTTAAAGAATTTTAAAAAGTCCATAATACTCTATTCACCCCCCCCCCCCCCCTCTAGAGTATTTATTGCGCGTTCTCGATCCAACATTCGTTATATATATTATTACCTGTTCAGTAATGAATGCGTCACGGAAAAAAATCTTGTTTGGTGTAATTTCCTCTACTTCCAAACTCCATGTTATTCTCTTAGTTCATCAATTCTAATGCTATGAGTTCATTCGCACTAGGGATGCTGTCATCACGACCATCATTTTGGCCAATGGTGTTATCTACATGTATTGTTATACACACCCGTCAAATCATTAATAAATATTGAAAAGGAAGTTAATTTTAACGCTTATAATGACAAGGGTACTTATACATTGACATGAACTTCGGTTTGGGTTCCTTCGGCAATGTCATCTAAATGTGGCAAATCTCGAATGACGCCGTCTTGTTGCATTGTTCGAGAGTCTTCACCAAAAACCTAAAACAATATGAAACACACGAGATAATCATAACATATTATTATTTTTGAGTTGTCCAAGAAACTATTCAAAAACCTACATGGACTTCATATTTTGTGTCGCCGCTAATAACATCGACAGGTGGTGAGTCTCGTACATTTGCATCTTGTTGAATTGTTTCATAATACCTCAACCGATCTAATGCATCAAAAACACCAAGTTACAAGTTAAATATATGTATATTCATCATCAAAGATGATTTTCACACGTAAATAACGCTATGCACAGGGGTACATACATTCGATTATGTCCTAGTTGAAACACTATTCAAGATTCAAACCCCAAGGTCGAAGTCTGATAATCGACCATCTCAAGGTCGAATGTCTGCGAATCGACACCTATAGGGTCAAATGTCTGCGAATCGACCTCCCGAAGGTTGAATGTCGGGGAATCGACTTTGTTAAGGTTGTTTTTATCTGGGCGAATAAAAAGACATCAACTTTTGTAACAATGAATCACCAAACCCAAAATAATATTTCAATACACTAATTTCATTTACATTTTAGCATTTCTACATGTCGTTTTCACGAAAACAAAACAAAATAGTAGATTGATTTCAAAAGTACATTTTCATCGATTTTGCTTGAAACCCCAAATTCTTCAATTGGGGTTTTTGATTCCACTCCTTCATCCATTGAATCTTGGTATAAAACTTCCAAAGCAAGTTCTTTTTTATATGATTTGGGTGCATTTGGTGTAGAGAAAATTATGATGAAAAAAATTGATGATGATTATGAAGATGGTGTAGGGTTTGAAGGTTTTATGATGATGAAGATGGTGATTTTGTTTGAAGATGGTGTGAGTTTTGAAGGTTTTATGATGATGAAGATTATGAAGATAGTAATTTGTTTGAAGATGGTGTGGGGCTTAAGGGTTTTATGAGATATTTTTTTGGAGGGAAATAATAGGGTGTGCAGGTAGAGATGTGTGATATAAAGTAGATTGAATTGAGGGACTAAATTATAATTACAGAAGAAGGGACGAAGAAGGACGGCGATTTAGGTGGGGTTTGATTTATCCAAAATTCTTTCAATCATATCATCCTTAACGAATCAATAAAAATGTATGCATTTATCAGCTTTTGCAATCATTACATTGCACTATCTTTTGTATGTTATGATAACTAAATCTATGTATCTTTTGAACTATATAAACAGTATAAATAAAAATGCATGCATTTGTAATTTATTTGGTTTATGTGAATGCTTCATCTTTTAAAGGGTTGCCGTTGCATGGCTGTAGTAACTTTATGCACGTTTACATCTTCGTGGGCATGCCGTTGCACGGTGTGGGATTCACCACTAGTATATATATAAAATCTTATCAATTTAAAATGAATGATGATGGGGACACAAAAATCATCCACATCATCATCATAGAAAGTTAAAAATTCATGGCTGAAATCTTATCATTTCATACACATTTTCTGTGCTCATTTTGTGCACTTGTTCGGTGTATGAATCAATTTTTATTTAAATCCTCTGTCTTATCCATTATCCCTCTGTTTGCACCTGAACTTCAAAATCTCTCACGGCAATTGAATATTATTATAGGGTTTAGCTCTATGTTGTTTCTCCTCTTAAACACAGAAAAAAGAAGAAAAAAAAAACTCATCGTTTCCCCAAAAAAAACGAGAAAAACAAAAAAACAAAAAAAAAAACCAGCACTTTGTTGTTCCTGCAATCTGCAAAAAGGTAAAGGGGTTTGTTCAATCATACGGCATTATCCCGATTGTGAGGCCGGTGAGAAATTTATTTTTCTTTCTTCTTGTTTGCAATATGTTCATTTGCTCTTACTTTTCCTCTGTTTGAATTGTAGCGCCTTCCAAGCTAGCAACCAACGACTATCATGGCTACTGCACAAATATATAACCAAATCCACTGTCCATTTCCTCACCGGTGCACCACTTTCCGGCGTCCCCTCACCGCTAAAGCTAAACCACCCACAATCTTCTTACTTCCACCCATTGAAGACAACAAATTCAACAGTTTTTTCACTAAAAGCAACCGGAATTTTGAACGCGTTGTTGTTCGACTGAGCTTAGTTGAAGAACTCCCGTCAAAATCGACTACAGATATGAAGCAGTTGGTTGACTTCTTATACCAAGACCTTCCCCACCTCTTTGATGATCAAGGGATTGACCGGACCGCTTATGATGAGAAGGTTCAATACAGAGACCCCATCACGAAGCATGATTCTATTAGTGGTTATCTTTTTAACATTTCTATGTTGAAGAAGCTTTTCAAGCCTGATTTTCAGCTGCATTGGGTCAAACAGGTAAAATTTTATCTCTAATTGCCCTATGAAATCTTCTTCAATTGGTGTGAATTCGATAATAATAATATGTTTTATTATAGATGAGGCCTTATGAGATAACAACAAGATGGACTATGGTAATGAGGTTTATTCTTACGCCATGGAATCAGAATTAGTATTCACAGGCTTACGTGATGGGTGTCAATCCGGAGACGAACAAGTTCTACAGCCATACTGTATGATTGTTGTTTGTCTAACCATAAAAAAAAAAAAAAAAAAACCCAAGTATTGCTCATATCTAATGCCTGCTTGGTACTCAAAATTATTAGGATTATTGGGATTCAATAGAGAACAACAATTACTTTTCTCAAGAAGGTGCGGTGGATGTGTTAAAGCAGGTATAGTTGATTGATTCATGAACTGTTTGTGTTTTGTTCACCAATCCTCTTAAATCGTTTCTCTTCACTCACGTAGTCATGTTCATTGATTAACTTTATGAAGATAGATGTCCGAAACTTAAGCGCATACTGAACTCTTAGTTTCGTGATTGATGGGTTATTTGCTGATTCATATCATTTATGAAGTTTTATCCTTATGAAAGCTGCTCCTTACGTAATCTATATTGGAAGCTTGATTGAGGTATTACAAGACCCCAGGACTTGAAACGCCCAAATATCAGATACTTAAAAGAGTTGCTATGTATGAGGTGTGTGCATAGTTTTTTCATTGTAATGCTTTATTGTTCAACTTCTTATTGCCTTTCGACCTTCATGATAAATTGTTGGAATCATTTAATTTCATGAATCTAGATTTATTATTGTTAGAATATGAAATAGTGTGTGCGTTGTATTATGTGTGTGTGACGGCTAGGGTTTAGGCCGACTTGGTTATGGCGTGTTGGGCAAGAAAGCCCATTAGGGTTATGGCTATGTAATGTGTGGGTGCTTTCTATATAAAGTAATAAAGTGTAGTAAAAGGGATGATTAGAAGATATCCCTCTTTCTTTCTATTTATCTCGAACCGTGTCTCTCTTAACAATTATCTCGAAAGTTTTGGTTATGAATCTGTTTTCTTCAAAACATCTCGCCCTTATGTCGTCACCACTTTCCTCTCGAAATGATCATCTGCGCAAAAAGATTTAGTTAAAATCTGGTAACATTGGGTCTAATGACTATGTATGGTTCTATTGATAAATGTAGGTGAGAAAGTATGATTCTTTTATCGTGGTTGAAACGCATGTTGACAAGTTATGCAGTTCAAATGGCTTCAATGCGATTCTTTGGGTAATTAATTGATTGCCCTCTTTGATTTGTGTTTCTTGGAGTACTTTTACCTTTGTTACATGCTTATTTTTATGTTTTTGAAAAAGGATATGAAGAAATCGCTCATGCGTGCGACTACATTTTCGGCAAGAGTTCATCATCGAGAGAAGATTCCCATGACTACTCCGTGCTTAATCAAGCATCCGGCTCCAATATGACAAAGCGTCTATCTGAGATAGTCTTGCCATCGAGATAAAGATATTAGCAGTGAAATTTATTTAAACCAAGCGATTCCATCATTAGTCCTACGGAAGTTGATCTGATAGAGATTATTATTGTTGTGGTTTGCAAAGACCTAATCAAGAAGGAATCAGTTGAGGAAAGTAGAAAGCGGCATAGTTTGCAGTCATGAAATTTAGTGGTAAACCGACCGAGGATGTTGTACAAGAGAGAAAGAAAGCGCTACGAGCTTCCCTTATTAAGGATGGTTACAAGCCTAAACCGGATGCTTGCTTGCGTTACAACGATCCTGGTCGGACATGGAGCCTTATCATGGTAATATATTTTTCTTTGTGCATTAGAATTTAAACTTTGTGATTATGATGAAAAGTCATGTCACACTCTGAAAATTTCGAGTCGATTCTTTCTGAGTTTTCCGGTAGATATGCTATATAGCCGCATTCAAAGCTTATATAATCGCATGCATTTGTTTGAAAATTAACGCATTACGTATTTGTTACTTGGAAAACTTGCACAATGTCACCATTCAAAAGCAGGTTTTGCATCAAATTTGTTGAATTTCGTATGGTTGTGTAATGCCACCCGATGAATTTCTACGATCTAAATATCTCAATTGGTTTTTATTTATGAGAGGAACGAGTCTTGATTTGGCTTGAAAATTTGATTTGGAATAATAGCGAGCGGTCGATGAACCTCGAATCCACCCACATTACACTTGGGATTGTATACTAATGATGACAAACAAATGCGAATCTGGTATGAGTATTTGTCACTTGGGATTGTATACTAATGATCAATTTTTTACCATTTGATATTGTTTACTAATGACAATCAAATGACTGAATCTGTTATTATGAGTATTTGTCATCTGGATGTCCACAATATAGCATTAATACATTATGCATAAAATTTCCTCATTTGTTGTGCTTATTCATCAAATAAGAGAGATGATATGTTCTTTTGACAATTTAACAATACATTTTTTAGTCGAGCATTGAGTTTATCGAGTTGAGCATACTCCAAACTCGAGTCCGAGCACAAACATAACATGACTATCGAACTTAAATTTAATCACAAACACATTTGATCTCGAGCCGAACTCAAATCTTGAATTTGAGTATAATTTTAGTTTAAAGAAAATATGTTCTTTTATTTCAAAACAATACATCAAATGCAATATATATATATATATATATATATATATATATATATATATATATATATATATATATATATATATATATATATATGTATTTCATTTTAATTTAATCAGCGGAAAGAAAATCCGGGTTCACCAAAAGAAAAGGCAGCAACACTCTGCAACAATCTTCATGCCGAAAACCCTTGCCGCACCTCTGCTAGCGCGGTTCTTCCACACAAAAATCGGCCGCTCTTTCTCCCCTGAATCCAAAATGTCTGGTCATCCTGCCCAACCCTCCAATGAGGAGAGCGAATTACTCCAGCACAGTGCTCGGAAAGTGAAGCGATGTGCGTGGTACAGTCTGATTATATGACATTTTACCACTATTTTACCCCATTTATTGAGCATATTTGCATATTGTATGATCGGATTTACAAGGTTTAAGGATCATTTTTACATATGTTGGCTCGTTGTCCGCAAGTTGCATTTCATCCCTCATTTGCATAGAGAAGTTCTATTCTTGGGTATTTTCCGATCTATTGTAGGTTAGGTGATTGCGGAGCATTGTTAAGAGTTTCCAGATCGAGTAGGAAGTGATAAAAGATCGATTCGAGGTTCGAGAACATAATTGTCCTAAGTAAATATTCGGGGTAGAACTTAATTTAATCAAGAGTTATTGGACCTGAGTTATAGATTAAAGAAGAATATAAGAGAAGATTGAGCAGGAGTGGTTTGGTGTCGAGTCATCGGCGACTAAAGCGATCAATGTATCCATGACCCAAAAACTCGCATTTTGTCCTATAGCCGCCTTATGTGTCACCCTAGCTTAACCCTAGGTCGGTTCTAAGATAGATATATACACACACATTATTATTACTTTAAAGTTTGAATAAAGTGATTGCTTTTTGGAGATCAAATTCCTTGCAATTCGTTCTTGATTTGAAAACCATATTCGTTGTTGAGGTTTATTGTTTGTTGTATTCTCTGTATATTTTGTTTGCATTTATGCTCGGGTCTATGATTACAAGGTTTATTTGTTTATTCTATTCGATGTTAGATATGTGAGATGATAATTAGGGCATGCTAAGCTAATTCGAATCCGATCTATGTAGTATAATGCAAGTGTAATACATATGTAGAAAACTACGGTTCATCCGGAGCTACCGATACATCGGCAAGTCGTGCCATCAATGTATCGGCAGATCCGAGTTGTTGTGGTCGTTTTGTTTCATTAATTTTGATTGCCTGGTTTAATCTGCATGTTCATAGTTTGTCCAAACTAGGTTTATGCCATCGTAAAGCTGTTCCCGAGGACCCATTCAAGGTGAGAGAATTAGTTTGGACAAAGGTTTTTAGATCTCCGTAGCCTTGTTAGATTTAGGCTAGTGTTTGTCATGACAAATTGGTCAAAGACCACCCTTTCCGACCTTAAGACCTCAGTTTTGGTAGGTTGTAGATTAATCCTTCTCTATTTCTGGGATCGACTCTTTCTCACTACTGCGATTAAATTAGTTCTCTTTCTAGTATTAGTGTCTTACACGTGGTCAATGTTTGGCGCCGTTTCCGGGGTCAAAACAGAATTAACAACCGAAAGAATGAATGATTTTAGGGTTTGTACATATTTGTATTTTGTGTTTTTGTAAAAGGTATATTGTTTATGTATCATTGTTTTAGGTCGGCTTGCATTTTTCTTTGTACTTTTATTTAATTTCATTTCTGTTTGGAAAAAATTGTGATTTCTACGGCCGATGTATCGACAAAGTTTCTCTGACGATGTATCATTTGTTGTTTTCTAAAAGTTTTCTGTTTTCTGTATTTTGCAGTGCAAGACAAGCAGTTCCACTGATGATGTTGATCCTTTCATATCAGAGATTGAAGCTTTCGCAAGAGCAAACAAGAAGAAAGCTATGTCAATTGAGTTTTTCCACACACATGACAACAAAGAATGATTGTCATTTCCAATCCTACCATCTAAGTTCACAGAAATGACGCAATGCAAGCATTTACCAATATCAAAGCTTTGATCAAACAGACTTAAATGACGATTCTGCGACCCATCCGCTTAAGATGAAAATGAAGCAAAAATTGTGTTTTCCGTGCATGATCGACACTTCCTACAGAAACTAAACGTAAAAAAATTTACACATGAGATCAACCGACACCCTTACAAAAAAGACAACAAATGTATCACATAATAAATATTTGCAAGCAAACTACCGGCTCTCCTTGTATGCAGATTCGTAAGCTCTCCTCCAACTCCGAAAATAGAAATATTAGCGAGATATATCTTGACTATTTCTAGGACGGGATTTCATCTCTATTAAACCACAAAATATTAGCGAAAATGAAAATATCGATCGAAATTGCGTGCTAACCCAAGTTTTTATTGGATCCTTATGCTGAATTAAGTACCAATCCTTAAGGCCCGTAAAGAGCTCACCTATTGAATCACTGAAGAGCTGCACTATAGTCAGTAGTCACTGGCGGAGTTGTGCAATTTTTTTCCCAAAACAATGAAGAGGGGAAAAAAGTGCTTGATGAAATGGAAATACATCCAAAGTACAAAGATTCGTAATCCACTCTACTTGATCACCCATGATTGCTCTTGAAGAAGTATCATGGCTTGTTCATCTTGACCTCCGAGGGTCTTATGAAGGATACAAGCTAGTGAGAGCTTTTGAAGCGGTGACTATGGCTACTTGAAACGCCGATTAGTTTATCTGAATATTTGGAGGAATCTCTGATATAACCAGAGAAGAGAGTATTCCTTGCTCAAATATAGGCTGTAGCATAGTTTTTGGCACTGATGCTCGGCCCGCCTCCTAGTGAAATGATTTCACTAAAAGGATGAACCATGAATTGCCTATAGTAGTTGGTGATATGCTATCGGACCCATACGGGACTGAACCGGCCTGCGGGGTTGAGGTCACTCATCTGCCATGAGGGTACCCTCAAAAAAACTAGGATGTCAAATACATGTCCAGCACTGGGGATCTTGGAGGTGGAATGAAGTCGCTGATGGGGAGAGGTTGTTGATTTCACCGAATGAGATATTGATTAGTTTGATGAATTCTCTCAGTGTGGGCGCTATATGCAAACAATGTTTTCGCGTAAAGTTTGTCATATGCCTCGATCTCCTCTAGGGGAGATGGTTGATGGGATCTGGATGGACATGATCCCTCAGCTACATTATTTCCTTTGTTTTGCTCATTCACTAGAGCGAGCTGAGCAAGGGTTTCCTTTGATCTCGCTCGGCTTTCAAGAAAATCACGCGCATCATACTCAGAAGGGTCCTCCTCTGGGGGACAAGGTGTCAGTTGCACTCCAGTGTCAGGTGGTACAATGTTTTGACCCACTATCGCGCCGTCTGTATGTTGTACGGAGTTCCTACTTGTCAATTTGGTAGTTGGGGGTAGGCCCTCGTGTAGGGGACCACCAGCTGAACGTGTCTTCGACATGCTTACGCCGGAAAGGTGTTTCCGTTAGAGTCGGAGGTGTTTTTGAGGACAAGACGCCAAACTGACCGGAGATTTGAAGGTCAGGTGCGGCTCCGAAACTTTTACGGGGTTTTGGTGAAAGCGGACGTTAGACTCAAGAATCGGATGAGAATATCGATGAATATGAGGATCTGGGTGGAATATATGAAGGTTCGATGAATATTCAAGCGGAAAAAGCAAGAGGGACGACTTTTGGCGCGGAAAAGTGGAAAAGTATGAATTCTTGGAGTTGGACCTAAGGGCGGTGGATACAAAACTCGGATCTAACCGGAGAAAAGCTTTGGTTTCACGGTGGCGGAGCCAAGCGATGTTGTCGGAAACATCACAAACAAGAATAGCGGATGATTTGGTGGATATACGGATTGAGAGTGGTGTTTTGATGTATTTTAGCTCAAGAACAATATGAAGATATTAAGAAACTCAAAAACACACAAGCAAGAGAAAAGGCAACAGGGATTGACCTGTATTTTCTATTATGCCTCCCTTTTAGGGTAGAAGGTGCCGCTATTTATAGGGCTTACATTGTCGGTTCTTACGTGGCAATTACAATATGCATTCTCAATAAATAAATACATGCGTAACATAATTGTGCGGGTCAGGATCATATGATGCGGGATGATGATCATCTCGACTACGATGAAATCCACACTTGTAAGATTGACATGGTTTGCCTAAGTTAGCGGGCTTGGTGAGGAGTCGGCGAAGTGGCCTCGGTGCTTCGTCTCACGATCTGCGGCGTATGAAGGCTTTTATCACAACTCCCATTGTTAAACCAAAGTCTTGGACGATGGTGTTTAGCGGGCTAGGACGTTCCTGACCCGGCTTGTCTTACTTGATTGCGATCCGAATGGGCCAGATGCCCTATCCTTGGTTGGACCTACTTGGAGGTCCAATTTGGATCTTCGGGCTCTTTTACGGGCTTGGTATATCAAAGTATAATGGATGCATTGACCGTATATTTTTATTATCTTTCGTCATACATACCCTACTATGTGAAGGAATACAAGGATATAATACGTATCACTTGATACTCCCACCGTTTTTTAAACTGTCGGAGAAAGAAGAATCAGTCAGATTAAGAAAGTGATTAATGTGTCTAAAATAAAGTGTAAAAATAACAAAATTTCCATTCATTCATTGTGTATGAAAAATTGTACCAAAATTTGAGTTATTAAAATGAAAGGCAAAGAAGGAAAAAAAACAATAATTGTTGTATTGATATTGTAAACTGATAGATAAATAAAAACAAAGCAAATTCTGAAAAATAAGAGGTAAAAAAAAACGGATGGAGCATATATATCTACGGTGGTTGTATGAATTATAATTAGACGAAAGACTAATTATTCTTTACAACGAAATAAAAAAGTTAAAAACCATTTACTTCTTTATTTTTAATTTTTAATTCACTTTTTTTTCGAAGTGTACTATTATCTCATTCTACTATTTCAAAAGTAGTAGTAGAAATATGAAAAATACGGGATAGAAATAAAAGATTGAAAATTTAAATTGTTTTGGAAAAAATCAAAACTGGGCATCTAGTGAAATTTGTTCATTCCATATAATTTTATTTTTCATTACTAAATCTCTTTGAATGTTCGAAATTTGAAATTTGTTCATTCCATATAATTTTATTTTCATTCTTGAATCTCTTTGAATCTTGCCGTTGAGGTTGTTCTATGCAACATAAAGGCGTGAATAAATTGAGACTTTTGGCTTTTCGGTTCTAACATAATCGCGATACTAATGACAATCAATTCAAAGTGAAATTTGTTCATTCCATATTCCATCAGTTTTTCAGTTCCTCTACTAGAGCCTATTTATACTGATGTATGTTGCTTCATCAAACATAGAGATATAGACAAAAAATAATCGAAATACAGCAGAAAAATCTTTTCTTTCTACCTTTCTTATGGAAAATAGAGAGTTCAAGCAAATAGTTCTTAAACAAGGAAGGTATGGTGCAACATGTCCTTGTTAACCGTTTTATCCTGGGAGACTAACGTTCCATTGAAGCTCAAGCACTCGACGGTGAGGGGATGAATTAGTCTTAAGGAAAGTGTGTTAAACACACGGCTCGGTTTCCTTCTACTTTTAATCTGTTTCAAAACAAAGCGTAAGTTGTTTCTATTATAATTCGATTTGTTGTAATTTTGCTTATTCGTTTTCTAGTCAATGTAACCGGTTTACTACATAGAGTGCAACAATCTTAAGACTAATTCATGTTTACGTATCGGTGAGCGAGGGCGAATAATTGCAGTTCATTGTGAATTGAAAGCGAGCGATGGCGTTGTTTACGAATCAAAGGCTCGTTTTGTTTCAAAAGCGAATTATAAGCGGAGCGAGAATTTTTAGTGGAGTGATCGTCTAAGATACTCACGAATATTTTGAGTAATCATCGAGATTCTCAAACAATTTGTTCAATAATCGATTATAGAAACAAGTTGAGATTGTTTTATATAATAGAAACAATTTGAGATCGTTTTATATATTATTGAAAGAAATTTATGAGAAACAATTTGAGATTGTTTTAATTAGTATAGTTCGGTTCACGAGCGTTCTATCTGATATTGAAAGAAATTTAATATGTTTGTGTTAAATTTTAGATATGACAACCATTGCGAGTCAAAAACAAATCGGCTTTAAACCGAATCGGTTTGTGATGATAAAATAATCTCATTGAAGTTTCCGTTCTTGAATAAAAGCGAAGCGAGATTAAATGGTTGATTTTACATTCTTGAAGAAAGCGAATCGAGTTGTAATGAAAACAAATTTGGTTACAGGAGTGGTCATAATAGACACTCAAGAAACATTTTATAATCGATTTGTCAATTCATTTAACATATTGAGCATATTTTATGATATTATTTATGAGTAAATATTATCAATGAGAGAAAAATACATGATCACATGAAGATGATCAAAATGTATATATATATATATATATATATATATATATATATATATATATATATATATATATATATATATATATAAATTTGTTTGTTTTGGCGCATGTGATATATTTTTTGAGGAAAATTTTTGTGGACTCAAAATCATTTTGTGTAAATGAGTTTTGTTGTTATTATTTCAGGAAGGAAATAATTATTCGATTGAGAATTATTTAATTATAATTCTTTATTTGATTATAGTGTTATAATCTGTTGTGACACAACAATATCATAATATATGTTCAATATGTTAAATGAATTGACAAACTGATTATAAAATGTTTCTTGAGTGTCTATTATGACCACTCCAAGAACTAGTTTGTTTTCATTACAACTCGATTCATTTTCTTCAAGAACAGAAAACTGAACCATTTAATCTCGTTTCGTTTTCTTCAAGAACGGAAACTTCAATGAGATTATTTTATCATCACAAACCGATTCGGTTTAAAGCCGATTCTTTTTTGACTCGTAATGGTTGTCATATCTGAAATTTAACACAAACAGATTAAATTTCTTTCAATACTGTATAGAACATTCGTGAACCGAACTATACTAATTAAAACAATCTCGAAATTGTTTCTGTTAAATTTCTTTCAATAATATATAAAACGATCTCGAAATTGTTTCTATTATATAAAACAATCTCGAACTTGTTTCTATACTGATTATTGAACAAATTGTTTGAGAATCCTGTATGATTACTCAAAATATTCGTGAGTATCTTAGACGATCACTCCACGAAAAATTCTGCTCCGTTTATAATTCTGTATTGAAACAGAAAACGAGCCTTTGATTCATAAACAACAGTTTAATTACTGTTCGTTTTCACTTCTGTCAATGAACCAGAATTATTCTGTCCTCGGATCACCGATACAGAAACATGAATTATTCTTAAGATTGTTGCACTCTATGTAGTAAACTGGTTACATTGACTAGAAAACGAATAAGCAAAATTACTATGAACAGAAAAAATACATGATCACATGAACATGATCAAAATGTATATATATATATATATATATATATATATATATATATATATATATGTAATTGTGTTTGTTGTGACGCATGTGATATATTTTCTGTGGAAATTTTTTGTGGACTCAAAATCATTTTGTGTAAATGAGTTTTGTTGTTATTATTTCAGGAAGGAAATAATTATTCGATTGAGAATTATTTAATTATAATTCTTTATTTGATTATAGTGTTATAATCTGTTGTGACACAACATTATTTCGTGACATAATAATTCCTATACAAATTATATAGGAAATAATAGTTTATACTCTGTTGTTAACAGAATTGGTTGTGAATACTAAATATTGTGTTTTAGTATCAAGTTTGTATAAATTAATTCAATATCTTGCTATTTCTGTTTGAAATACTAGATTTTCTGAAACCCTTATTTTAACATGCTATATGTTTAAATAATTATCGGTTTCTGTATTTACACAGAAATAGAAATAATCATTAAGGTGAATAAACGGAAAAACCGAGTGATTATGTGTGTGAATTAAATCGGGTTTGATTTAAATCCTCGTGATAATTTTTAAATAATTAAAATTTTATGGTTGTGGAATACAAATTGTGTTGAACTGAATTGTTACGGATGACCGGTGATGGCGGTCAAATTATACCCATAAAAGTCATCGGCGTTGTCCTTAAATCGAGCTTAATAATATATATTTTATATTAAATCACATGTTTATATGGATTATTTAATGTTATGTGATTTATAAGATATAATTTGGTATTTATTTGTTTTTATTATTAAAATATGATTTACTGTGCGATGATTATTGATTTTATAGATTGCGATGAATCGGAAGATATCAATTATCAAAGGAAGTAAATCTCAAGAGAAATCAAGGCAGAATCGAATTGCATTAAAGATAAATACCGAAGCAGCACGAAAAGTGAAGTAAGGAACAAGAAAAGCCAGCGAGCCAATCAGAAAGCAGTGAGCTCGCTGGCAGCGAGCAGAGGATTCGCTGGGAGCGAGTTGACCAAAACTCGAGGATCGGCTGGGAGTTATCTCTACGCGTTTTAGGATTTTCAAATATATCTTTAAGTCGGTCTAAGTCTCTGTATAAAGGAGCAGCCACGAATTTCATTAGGACACTCGAGAAACACAATATTTCAATACTTTTAGTTTATCAATATAGTTCATCTTATTTTATATTATGTTTCTTCATCACGGAGGCGATGGATTCATCGATTAGAGATTGCATTGAAGGATCGGAGGACCTTCCGTCTACGAGGGTAATGTCTATCCAAATATGTCGTTTTTATTCGTAGATCTATTTTATTTCGTTATGTAGTAGTCGTTTGTGTATTGATTTCGTGATGTAGTTAATTAACAAACCCATATTCATGTTGATCCAAGCCGTACGAAGGCGTTTTACGAGAAAGTTCTAGAGTCACCGGTCTAGATCTACCATGGTCTATACGGTTAGATCTAGCCATCTAGATTCTAGTAACTTTCTGTGAACGACTTCGGCTACGTCGTGCTTTCTGTTTTTTCATATACACATGTAATAGATCCGGCCAATTTGTTACATCGTTCTCGTAAATTAATATGATATATTGTGAAAATTGCCATGTTAAATAGGACATAAGTTAGCCGATCGTTTAGGAGGTGTGCAAACCCGTCCACGGTGGTTGCACTGAAGCGAGGTGGCGATTTTAGATCGGCATCCCTAGTTTAGTATAGCATGCTTGTTATATGATGTTCTATCCGGTCCAAGGAAGTATTCGTAATTAAGCATAAGGATCTTCTATCCGTTCACGAATTAGATCCAGTTTAGGGGATGACTCCCGTAGCCAAAATATAATCAACCTAAATGTCTTTTCTGTCTCGGCTTAGATATACATATATGGGGGAGTAATTACTACTAGCGTAATCAATACCGTTTGTTAGAGTCTTATAAAACCTTAAAAATAAGTGTTTTAGTATTTGTGTCGTATTGTTAGTTCTGTGTTTTCTATCGTCTCAACCTTTATTTCTACGTTATAGTTGGTCGTAGACCGCGCTTTAATCTATTTTTAGTTTAATAACGTTGTATTTGTTTAAGCCGAGTCTCTGTGGGATCGACCTCGACTCTATCAAGCTTTTCTACGATTGAACCTAGTTCTCTTGCTAGTTGGTTATTTAGGTATCGAGTTATTTTTATAACTTGACCGTCGTCAACCGGTTAGTGGAATATGAACCGATGCAGTAATAATTATTGAAAACGTTTCATTGTCAAAGTTAATGAGAATTAATAGCAATCATGGTATTGATGATTATTAATTCTTAAAACGTCTATAATGTTCAGAGATTATGAATAGTAATCATTAATTTATGATTATTTAAAAGTTCAACTGTCATAGTTAACGGGATTTGATAGTGGTATTGATGACTATTAAAATGAATGTAAAGATTTTAACTAAACCTAGATAATAAGTAGAATATTGATATTCTACAAACCGTTTAATGACATTGAAGATAATGAGGCTCTGATGCTTTTAAATATATAAGAATGAAGGTGGGAAACAACTTAGCATACGGATTTAACTATCCGTAGTGACTGTGGTGGTGGATATGATGTACTGATGTTGCGTAAAACATCAGGTTTGCGGTAACAGTGTTTAACTGAGGGATATAAGTAGAGGTGGCCAAACCGAAACCGGCGGTTCGAAAACCGCCGGTTTTTTTAACCGCCGGTTTGCCGGTTTGCCGCCGGTTTGTGTTATTAGTAACGGAACGGAACGGATGACGGAACCGGGTAAAACCGGCGGAACGGACGGAACCGAACCGCCCGGTTTAACGTATTATGATATTTTTTTTTCTGGATGCATGTAAATAAAAACAATTTATAAACCATAAAAAAAATTATACAAATAAACTATAAAAACTATAAATAAAAAAAAACCTAAAAAATTATAAACCTAAAAAATACTATAAAATTATATACTAACCTAAAAAAAACCATATACAAACCTAAAAATTATATGAAACTATGTAATACAAACACACACAAAAGTACTATAAAATACTACAATAACAAACTATAAAAAAACTATAACAAACTATAAAAAAACTATAAGAAACTATAAAACAACATTTATAATCAAAGTATACTTAAAACCTACTTAAATAACTATAAAAATCATTACAACAAACTATAAAAGACTAAAAACATAAACAATTAGAACTACATTCGCTTTGATTTTTATATGTGTTGTCATCAAATACGATTACACATAAAAATACGTAAGCAGCGACGAATTAAAGTACAAGCGTTGAAAAGATAACACAATTTACATATAAGAAAAACAACATAATTTTTAAAATAACATTATTTACATATAAATAAAATAACACAATATTAATATTATTTTAAAACCGAATAGAAATCTATTTAAAATAATATATATTACATTCGCTTTAATAATTATAATTAAAATAATAATAATTTGTTATTGTAGTGAAAATAATAAGTGTTATATAAAAATGAAAAGAAAAAAATGAAATTTTAAAACCGTGGCGAACCGTGATGCGAACAGGAGCAAACCGGGAGCAAACCAGGGCAAACGGAACCGGCCCAAACCGGCAACGGCGGTTTTGAGCGATAAACCGCCGGTTTTCAAACCCGGCGGTTTGACAAACAATGATTCGTCAAACCGCCCGGTTACACCATTTGGCCACCTCTTCGTATAAGGCTATATAAAGTCTATTTTAGTGGTGTTTTCGGCGGCGCTTGGTGGCGGCCATGGATTCAGCGGTGGTGCAATGTAAGAGGCGAAGGCGGGGGCAATTCGGCTTTGCCTTGTGTTTTATATCATTTTGCCGAGACTTAAATGAGTTACATGGCTCCCCTATTTATAGGAGGAGCAAACTAATAGCTAAGTAAACTAAAATATCTAGATGGTAAGTGGATCGAATATCTCGGTAGCGTCACACAGGATCGAGTCATTTGGCGGACCCGTTTATCAAATGAGATCGCATGCCGGCCCCTAATCCTCTTACGTAGCCGTCGCATAGGGTTGAGGGCTTGGAATGGGTCGAAGGCTCGTGGTCTGATTTGACTTGAGAGAGCTCGCGAGACGATAATGGGCGATGGCCTCATCCACTTAATGTCGGTGGTTAGTCGAGACCGAATGAGAGATCCAGCGGACGAAGTACGACTTAGGCACATCAATGGCCCCCTACTCCGTGCCTTAATCATTTTCTCAAAATGTTAGGCGGGGAGTAATAGTCTGTTTGCGGATCCGTTGCCTTGAAATACTGTGATGGCTCATTTGTTGTGGCGGATCGCTGTTAGCTTTGCCTAAGTTCCGTACTCTGAGTAGATCTTCGTTGCTTGTATGTAGTTGATGAATTTCGCTTCTTGTGGCTTGTGCCATGAATTGATCTTGTTTTTGGTGGCTTGAGAGCTTTTAGTCTTGTAGAGGGCTTGCTCGAAGACGAGCTCCAAAATATGATGCCGACCTATAGGTCGGTCTTACAAGAAGGTTCGCCCGTAGGCGAGTTCCAAATATAATGCCGACCTAGAGGTCGGGCTTATAAAGTGCTCGCTCAAGGGCGAACTCCAAAATATGATGCCGAGCTAGAGTCGGGCTTATAAATGTACGCTCGAGGGCGAACTCTAAATATGATGCCGACTGGCGTCGGGCTTATAAGAAGGTTCGCTCGGCGAACTCAAATATGATGCCGACTGGCGTCGGGCTTATAAATGTTCGCTCGGCGAACTCCAAAATATGATGCGAGTGAGTCGGGCTTATAAGAAGGTTCGCTCATGGCGAGTGCCAAATATGATGCAGTGAGGTCGGGCTTATAAATGTTCGCTCGGCGAACTCCAAATATGATGCCGACCTGGCGTCGGGCTTATAAGAAGGTTCGCTCGTGGGCGAACTCCAAAATATGATGCCGACCTGGCGTCGGGCTTATAAATGTTCGCTCGAGGGCGAACTCCAAAATATGATGCCGACCTGGCGTCGGGCTTATGAGAAGGTTCGCTCGTGGGCAAACTCCAAAATATGATGCCGACCTGGCGTCGGGCTTATAAATGTTCGCTCGAGGGCGAACTCCAAAATATGATGCCGACCTGGCGTCGGGCTTATAAATGTTCACTCGAGGGAAAACTCCAAAATATGATGCCGACCTGTTTATCGGGATTGATCGCCGACAACGCTCTGTCGGGCTTAGTCGCCGACAACGCTCTGTCGGGCTTAGTCGCCGACAACGTTCTATCGGGCTTGAACTAGTGTTGATGGAAACCACCAGTTGTATGTTGTGCATGTAGCGGACAGGCTTTTTCGCCGATTACGCTCTATCGGGCTTAATCGCCGACAACGCTCTCGGGCTTAGTTGCCGACAAGCGCTCTGTCGGGCTTTTCGTTGTAGAAATCCATGTCGATGAGCTCGTGACATGGAGCATGTAATAAAATGTTTACTTTATTTTTGCTCGAAATATTCCATCTTTTGAGTTATTTGTTTGGGTCCGACATGTCCGTGTATGTATATATATATATATATAGGGCCCCCTTGTTTTTGGCGAGGTCGAGGATGTTAAAGCGTCGAACTTGCTAAAAATAATTGAATTGAAAGCCTTACTTGTTTCTGTTGAGCTTGATGAGTGAATCGAAAAATCGATGTCTGGCCCCCTTGTTTTCGGTGAGATTGAGGCGCTAAAAAAGCGAGCTCGCCGAAAATACTTAGGCGAATAATAATACTTGTCTCGAATCGGACCTGTTTTGTTGCACTTTTTGACTTGATCGAAAAATCCGATATATGGCCCCCTTGTTTTTGGTGAGGTCGAGGACGCTAAATATCGAGCTCGCTAAAAATAATCGATAATAAAGTCTGACTTGAACATGATAACTGAATCAAAAAATTCCAATGTGTGGCCCCCTTGTTTTAATCAAGGTCATTGCGGGCTTGGTTAAAATAAATGTATAATTCAGGTCATTCCCGTCTGTTTTAAAATTTCTCCCTACGGCCCCCTTGTTTGGGACAAGATTGAGATTGCGAGTAACTTATGCGGAAATAAATGTTGGTCGAGCTTTAATTGGACTTAGAGCTTGCCGACCGAGAGTCGAGCTTAGAGCTAGCCGATAGGTCGGACTTAGAGTGGCCGACCGAGTCGGGCTTAGAAGTGGCGATGAGTCGGACTTAGAGCTAAGCCGACCGGGTGTCGGGCTTAGAAGTGGCCGATGAGTCGGACTTAGAGCTAACCCGACGAGTCGGGCTTAGAAACTAACCCGGCCGGGTGTCGGGCTTAAGTGGCGATGAGTCGGACTTAGAGCTAGCCGGGCCCGGGTGTCGGGCTTAAGTGGCGATGAGTCGGACTTAGAGCTAACCGACGAAGTCGGGCTTAAGTGGTCGATGAGTCGGACTTTGAGCTAGCCGGCCGGTAGGTGTCGGGCTTAGAGCTGGCGATGAGTCGGACTTAGAGCTAACCGGCCGGGTGTCGGGCTTAGAGTGGCGATAGGTCGGACTTAAGTGGCGACCGAGTCGGCCTTAAGCAGCCGATGAGTCGGACTTAGAGCTAACCCGGACCGGGTGTCGGGCTTAGAAGTGGCCGACCTAAAATTATCGATACAATTAATTACGGAGAGCTCGTATAAATCATCACGATGTTAAGCAACCATATTAATTGTACCCCTTTTTGAAGAAGAAGAAGAAGAAAATTACGAAACATCTTCTACGATTAGCTACAAGACCACCTCTCTTATCCTCTTCCCCTTTCATGTATATATATATATATATATATATATATATATATATATATATATATATATATACAATTCAAGAACCATTCTTCACGGTCGTTTTGCTCTGTATTGTGATTAGCTCGATGGCGAAAAATTTTGAGAAAGTGATGAGATGAATACCTTGTTTTTATCCTGTTTATCATGATTTTGATCGATTATGTGAAATTAATATGTTGAAGCGACTTATGCATTCCCTATCTGCTCCTGCAACATTACTTGGCTATGGGCGACCACCACCACACATGCTATCCGATGAAAGATGACCAAACTTCAGCGCCGGTTCTGTTCCCCCGCGCCGCTACTACTACTCGGTGCGAGAGGAGGCGGTTTGGAAAGGCTTCTTCCTCTTCCATTTTGATTTCCTCATCACAGAATCGGACCCGAATATGCTCATTAATTTACTCGGATGGAGCGGCTCTGCAGGTCGAGCTCGTCACGGGAGAAAGAGGTTGCTAGAGATGGCGAAGTCTTCGATTTCAGTTCATCTAAGAAATTAAAGTGATTGGCAAATTCGAGCTCTTGAATGTCTGTGTGTAGTTTTGGCTTAATTTTCACTCAAAATGAGAAGGTTGTTGATGTTCTTTGCTCATTCTCATTAGCTTAAGCGGTTGTAGCTTCTTCTTTGATTAATAGGATGGTTGTTCGACTCTTGCAAATTTGTGATTTTTATTCCGATCTACCTTGAAAAGCTTTGTGATGGTGTTGAAGATCTGTAAGATCTAGAAGAAGATCTTGGCCGGAAAACTAAAAGTGGGTAGTTTTTGGCGCGGGGCTTTCGGATCGACCGGAAAAATGTTGAAAATGTCGATTTCCCGGTAGCGGAGCCAAGCGATGTTGCGTAAAACATCGAGTTTTGCGATGCTGATGTTTAAGCGAGGATATAAGGCTATATAAAGTGTATTTTAGTGGTGTTTTCGGTGGCGCTTGGTGGCGGCCATGGATTCGGCGGTGGTGCAATGTAAGAGAGGCGAAGGCGGGGCAATTCGGCTTTGCCTTGTGTTTTATATCATTTTGCCCGACACTTAAATGAGTTACATGGCTCCCTATTTATAGGAGGAGCAAACTTAGTAACTAAGTAAACTAAAATATCTAGATGGTAAGTGGATCGAATATCTCGGCGGCGTCCACACTGGATCGAAGTCATTTGGCGGACCCGTTTATCAAATGAGATCGCGTGCCGGCCCACAATCCTCTTTGTAAATCGCGTAGGGTTGAGGGCTTGGAATGGAGTCGAAGGCTCGTGGTCTGATTTGACTTGAGAGCTCGTGGGCGATAATGGTGATGGCCTCATCCACTAATGTCGGTGGTTAGTCGAGACCGAATGAGGATCCAGCGGACGAAATCACGACTTAGGCACATCATGTACCATTTCACGAGTCTTCTTTGGCGCGGCATCATTCATCAAACAACTACACCATACACACACGGTCAAAGGTATTCTTTGAGCGCAAGAACTCAACTCTTAAAGAGCTGATGAATGCTACGTTGTTAAGTTCAGGAGTGTCACAAAACTTGTGGGGGGGAAGCTATCTTATCTAGCAATTATCTTTTGAATAATATACCCCGAAAGAAACAAGAGAAAACTCCTTATGAACTATGGAAGGGTAAACTCCATCCTACAAATACTTGCGAGTGTGGGGTGCCTTGCAAAAGTGCTCATATACTACACCCAAAGTAGTAAAGATAGGATCAAAAGCTGTTGATTGTATATTCATTGGATATGCACACACTAGTAGTGCTTATCGGTTTCTTGTGTATAAATCGAGATAATCTGAAATACACAAAAATATGATAATGGAATCAAGAAATGCATCATTCTTTGAGAATGTATTCGGCTAAAACAAATGAACCTAGTTCATTAAAGCGTGTTCATGTTAGGATCACCATACGAACAAGTGAATGAGGAGAGCCAAGCGAGGTTGAGCCAAGAAGAAGTAAAAGGTCGAAGCTGAAAAATCTTTTGGTAAAGATTTTATCACATATATGATAGAGGCAGATCCTCAAAATTTCAAGGAGGCGACAACTTCTTACGAAGGTCAATGTGGAAAGAAGCAATAAATAGTGAAATAAATTCTATATTGCAAAATCATACATGGGATTTAGTTGATCTACCTCCAGGATGTAAACCACTAGGATCAAAATGGATCTTTAAAGGAAAATGAAACTTGATGGATCTATTGATAAATATAAGGCGGATTGGTAATAAAGGTTCTGATCAAAAGAAGGTCTTGACTATTTTGATACATATTCTCCGATACTTGAGAATAACATCCATTCGGATGGTACTTGCTATAGCCGCTTTGCGTAATTTACAAGTACACCAAATGGATGTAAAGATAGCTTTCTGAAATGGGGATTTAGATGAAGAAATCTACATGGAACAACTTTGAGGTTTTTCTAGCCGGAGGACAAGATAAGAAAGTGTGCAAATTAGTTAAGTCTTTGTATGGCTTAAAACAAGCACCAAAACACTTGGCATGAGAAGTTTGATCATGTTATGCTTGAAAATGGTTTCAAAACCAATGAATGTGATAAATGCATTTACATGAAAGAAACAAAAGATGGCTATGTCATTTTGTGTCTTTACGTTGATGACATGCTTCTCATTGGAAGCAATGATAAGATGATCAAATCTACCAAAGATATGTTAAGCGCTTGATTTGAAATGAAAGATATGGGTTTAGCGAGAGATGATCTTGGGAATTAGAATTACAAGAAATTCTAATGGTCTCATTTTGAGTCAATCTAATTATATTGATAAAATCCAGGAAAAATTCAATAAAAATTATTCAAATGAAGCCAGAACTCCGATAGATCAGAGTCAGCCTTTGTTAAAGAATAAAGGTGAAAGTGTGCCTCAATTAGAGCACGCAAGGATTATTGGAAGTCTAATGTACTTAATGAGTTGTACTAGACCGGATATCGCTTATCTTTGTTGGCAAGCTAGCGGATATACTAGTAATCAGTAATGATCATTGGAAAGCTATAGTGAGATTCTTGAGATAATTAAGATATACTCGTAAGTATGGCCTTCACTATACAGAGAACCTCTTTGTTATAGAAGGATATACTGATGGAAATTGGATATCAGATTCAAAGGATTCAAAATCCACAAGTGGTTTTGTATTCACATTAGGAGGTGGAGCTGTGTCTTGGAAATCTTCTAAACAAACTGTGATAACCAAATCCACAATGGAATCTGAGTTTGTAGCTTTAGATAAATGTGGAGAAGAGGCGAGAATGGTTGCATAAATTCTAGAGGATGTTCCTCGATGGCCAAAACTTTGTGCCAGGAATATGTATTCCTTTGTGATAGTCAATCTGCGATTGGGCGAGCCTGAGAACAAATGTGTAATGGTAAGTCAAGGCATATCGCCGAAGACATAACTCCATTACACAACTACTTTTCTCTTGATACGATTACCTTAGACTATGTTAAGTCGAGAGGATAATCTTGCGGATCCGCTAACCAAAGGGTTAAATAGAAGTAGTTGCAAAGTCATCAAGAGGAATGGGACTAAAGCCCATGGAATAAACTTTTGTGAAGGAAAACCCTACCTTGTAGATTGGAGATCCCAGATCTTGGTTCAAAGGACAACCTAGCTGCAAAAGTAGAGATCAACATGTGGGGGTTACCCTCATCTCTTTCTAAGATGAAAAGCAGTGAGAACGAGGATAAGCTTACGATAAAGCTTTTAATGATTTGTGTAAGAAGAATAATTCGAAATTCAGATTACAGAATCACTATGTGAGAGAGAGAAGAGGGTCGCTTCAAAGGGAATTGTATAGGGCGCAATTCTTAGAAACTCTTGCAGAACCAGGCAGATGTCCACGGCCAAAATAGACATAACCGCAAGAACTAAATGTTGCTTGGTAGATGCATTGTGGTAAATATGTCATCGTTTACATCAACAGCAGAATAGTTCAAGGACATCGCGTCTACTAATCAGCTAGTAAAGTAAACATATCTTATCAAGGGAAGGTTCAAGGTCACACCTACCTATCTATGCATTCATCTACCCATTGAACTCTCTATGTCATTCTTAGAGCCTTTGCTAGGGTTTTACACAATTTCCATTCATGTGGGAGATTGTTGGAAAATTGATGGTTAAAATGGAATATTTTAAATGATATGTCATATTGGGCCTATTGGGCTTAAGTGTGTGAATGGAAAGGAAAAATGGGAAGATGCTATTTCTCCCACATTGGTTGGAAGAAGGGAAAAGAGTCAATATTTATATGATGTTGTTTTAGTGTAGTTGGAATAAGAAACCAACTTTATACACGATCTCGCGTGCGGAGGTGGGGGGTGCAAATCCAATGCGGATTTCCCCTTGGCTTGTGCATGCACGCATGTCCTGCGTACACGATAAGGCTCAGTTTTGCAACAATAAAATGTTAATTTTATTTTTCAGTACTGAATCTCTTTGAATGCTGATGTTGAGACGTTCCTATCCAAAATAAAGCGAGATTTTTGGCTTTTCCAGTTCTAACATAATGCTGATACTAATGACAATCAATTCAGTGAAATTTGTTCATTCCATATTCCATCAGTTTTTTAGTTCCTCTACTAGAGCCTATTTATACTGCTGTATGTTGCTTCGTCAAACAGAGAGATATAGACAGAAACATAATCAAAATACAGCAGAAAAATCTTTTCCTTCTACCTTTCTTATGGAAAATAGAGTCAAGCAAATAGTTCTTAAACAAGGAAGGTATGGTGCAACCTGTCCTTGTTAACCGTTCTATCCTGGGAGACTAACGTTCCATTGAAGCTCAAGCACTCGACGGTGAGGGGATGAATTAGTCTTAAGGAAAGTGTGTTAAACACACGGCTCGGTTTCCTTCTACTTTTAATCTGTTTCAAAACAAATTGTAAGTTGTTTCTATTATAATTTCGATTTGTTGTAATTTTGCTTATTCGTTTTCTATTCAATGTAACCAGTTTACTATATAGAGTGCAACAAATATGAAGTGATTTTTGGATGCAGGATTTTCTAAATAATCTGAGATTTGCGAGAATGAGGTTAATTTATAAAGAATTTTATTTATTTATTTATGATTTGATGAATGAGGCGGGGAAAACAATGGCGGTAGAAGAATCGAGGCAGTAGAAGAACACCATTGCTTGCACCACCTTCAAAATTGAAGTTTCAGTTACAAGAAATCGATAAATATGAAATATGTAAAACTAGGATACCATTACCTCATCACGCATGGAATGTTCCTCTTCGTTTCACCGTTGATGATCGATTGCGACTCAAATCTCACTTTATCTTCAAAAGATTGGCATGATCTTTGGGATAACACTGCAATACAATCTTGTATCGGTAATCCTCTGCTTCGAGTCTCATGGTTTTGTGTCAACGCGTATTTCATGACTCGTCCTCGCTCTGTCTACCTTGTTGATTTCTCTGCTACAAACTTGATGAGGCTAGAAGATGCACTTTAAAGATCTTCATGGATCAAGAGAAAGCGACTTTCTAAATGCGGTTGTATTTCCTTATAAGCGCCTTTAAGAAGTAGTATCATCTTTGAAACATTTTTAATTCGTTTTATACATCAAAATACATTCCTTATACATCAATCTAAACCAAATAGATAGTGTGCTAAGTATTATAAATATTAGACAAACAATTGAATGGCGCTTAATTGATTTTAAAGGCTATAATAATGAAAGCGACCTTACTAAAGTCGTATCTATTTCTGAGGTGAAACTTGACAAACTCGACTTTGAGGGGTTGGATCTAGTTGATTCGACTATCTTTGAGGTTGCACCTAAATGATACGACCATTCGAGGATTGAATACATGAGAATTGACCATGCCAGGATTGAATATGTGAGGATCGACTATACCAGGGGTTGAGTCTAAGTGAAGCGACCTTTCTATGGTTGGATCAAAGAGAAGCGACTTCCCGTAAGGTCGTATTTCCTTATAAACGACTTTGAGAGAATAGTATCATGCTGAAACATTTTTTAATTCGTTTTATACATCAAAATACATTCCTTATACATCAATCTAAACCAAACAGATAGTGTGCTAAGTATTATAAATGTTAGACAAACAATTGAATCACGTTTAATTGATTTTAAAGGCTATAATCATGAAACGACCTTACTAAAGTCGCATCTATTTACGAGGTGAAGCTAGACAAAATTGACTTTGAGGGGATTGGATCTACTTGAATCGACTATGCCGAGGTTGCACCTAAATGATTCGACCATGCCAGCATTGAATACATGAGAATCGACCTTGCCAGGATTGAATACATGAGAATCGACTATACCGGGGTTGGGTCTAAGTGAAACGACCTTTCTATGGTTGGATCAAAGAGAAATGACTTCCCGTAAGGTCGTATTTCCGTAGAAACGACTTTGGGAGAGTAGTATTATGCTGAAACATTTTATTAATTCGTCTTGAACATCAAAATACATTCCTTATACATAAATCTAAACCAAATACATGCCAGTACTATAATTTACAGCATTCATAATGATATAACATTCATTTTATACATTTAAAGAAAAAAAATGCATCCAGACAATACCAACAAAGAAAGAAAGAAAGAAAGAAATACAACTTCAGATAAAATATGAAAGTCACTATTCATAAACTTACATCCAACAAAACTAGTTATAAATTTCCGACAACAACATAGTTTAACAAGACGTCGGAGCAAAAGATAGTGTTTAACAAAATAAACATTTTTACCACCACAATACCCTATCCATCAATCTATAACGGCCACTTCAGTTGCAGAGCAACCACTAGAATATAACAATCGAGCTCCCTTGTCAATCCTTTCCCCAAATAATTGTAGCCATGCATTGCTTATGTCTTGACACCTTAGGAGCTTCTTCCTTCAGCGGTTGATGATAGAAGATAGTGGACAATCTTCTTTCATGAAAAGACACAAGTAGTGGTTATTATTGTACAAAAGTGATATATGCAAAGGATGAGGGCTTCCGGCTTCTTTTTGTCGGAAAGCACGTTCTGATGTCGCCTTTAGAATCGGACAAAACAAAGTCACAATAGCATTGTATTTTTCGGCTATAACCCAATTCAACGGCACCGTCTTCATCCAAAACTTAGAGGAGCATCCTCATTTCCCTCTAAAATTGATTCCTTTTAAAGTTGCTCACCCAATCCAACCATCTAAACAATTTGTAGTATGTGTTCAAATTTCCTTTAAGTTCTGAAACAACTCTTGCGTAATCTTAGGCCACTCATTCTCACTCAAACCCATTGCCACGAAGCATTTCGATATCCATAATTACCATCACCTCTTACATCAATGATACACTCAACAAATTCTGAAATGGATCGGGTATAGACTTCATAAACATTGAGGCTCAACACTCATCATACCTTCCTCAACTTTTGATGAATCACCACACACCACCTCATTGTTTGTTTTGCCCTCTTTCGATTTTGTTCACTTCTTTCGCATGAATTTTCTTTTTAACTTTTCCTCCTTGTGTATGGCTTCATCGACATGTTCGAAGAAAGAGGGCAACCTAGTTGTTGAACGCTCATCATTTGCCTTTTTACGTTTAGCTGCGCACTTAGGTCTCCCACGAGGGTTTATCTTGACTTTTGGTTGACTCAAAGTTGTAGCGGCGGATCAACCTTCTATCAATCGTTGGTCCAACTCCATTTTATGTGTATTTTTGATTCGTTAAATACTTCAATAAACGAGCAATGTGTGGCGTTGGATCAATGGTATCATCTCTGGACGGCCCATCCAATGATAATGTTTTCCAATGCTCATGCACACAATTTCGGGGTAGAGATTCCTCAGTCCGTAAGATGCCCGCAATCTCATGTACACAAGGTGTCCCATGCGTTTTCCTTACCACACACCCATAAAGTGTTGGGTCCAAAGAAACTTCTTTCGACCTGTCCACATATTGTTCGATCAACAACAAAGCATGTAATGACACAAACCCGCGTAATAAGCGGCACCACATTTTCCCATTTAACTTTGAAGGCCACCTTGTTTTTGATGTTTCAAATGATGGCACTACATTTAGCCATTGTTCACACATGTTAGACATCGATTTCCACCCGGTAGCCATGTCGCAATTTGAAGTACGTAGCCAGTTTTTTAAAGTTGCATGAGCCCCCTCAACCTTGCCAGTGTGGGTGTTCCCAAGATGGAACACTTTATTTGTCCAAACATTCACGTACTGTTCTTTGCACTCGTCCAACCAATTTGCCTCGAGGTAATTGAATACTTTTCCACTTACCTTGCTTTTTGTTTCATTCACTCCAACCACGTATTCTTCTTCGGTGTCACTTTGTATATAATTCTCTTCCATATCTTCTCAATCTCGGTGGAATCATACGCCTTTGAGTGATTGTCTAAGCTTCGCTTGCACTGCTTTCTCGACGTGCCACTGACACAAAAGATTTTTAGCGGTTGGAAATACTATGCGGATGGCGGACATTAAAGCTTCCTCTTTGTCAGTCACAATCACTTTAATTGTAGTGTTAATGGTGATAAGTGCCTCATACAATTTTCGTAAAGCCCATTCATAATTCTCAGTAGTTTTGGAATGTAATATTCCGATTCTCGGGAAAGGGCAGACGTGTCAATTTGCGAGAACGGAATATTATATTTATCTTTTATGGATTAAAGTATGTAATTATATATATATATATATATATATATATATATATATATATATATATATATATATATATATATATATATATATATATAACTTGAATAATATGTATATATATGTTAGTTGAGGGCTGATTTGTAAATTATGTGTTTTAGGGTGTTAATTGCAAGTTAATTAGTGAGGAGGCTATATTTGGGGAAATAACCTCCCCACTAATCAAAAGGAAGTGTCGAAGCTTGAGCGTTAAAATGCAGGGTTGAGAGCAAGGAAGAAGGAGGAGAGGTTTTCTCAATTTCACGGACCGTTTCTACTCCAATTTCAGATTCGTTTGAAGCAGGAGCATCGTGAGAAGGCAAGGATCGTGTTGATACCAAGTTTTCCAGGTTTTGTCAAGGTAAGAAATTAACCCTAATCTTGGTTTCTTCGTGTTTTGATCACGTCTGGTTGTAGAGAGTTGTTAAATTCGTAGCTTTGAGTGTTAGAAACCTTAATCCTAATCGGCTCTTGGATTGGTTATGGATTGGATAGGGTTTTGTTGGAGTCCTTGAGGAGTGCCTGTAATTTTCTGAAGTGTTTCTTGGAGTTGTTCTTTGAAAGGTAAGGAAATCTTCTCTATTGCATTAGTTATGATTAGAGGTGTTTTGGTGATGAAATCATGCTATTATGTGATCTTACTTTTGTTAGATGATATGGGATAATTAAGGTGTTGTTTTTCTACTGTTTTGAGGCTTAGAATGAGGTTAAGCTTGGTTGGAATTTAGTAGAAATCGTAGAGTGTAGAAAACTGTTTTCCGCTTGTGCGAGGCGAGGAGTGCATCCGTCTGGAAGTATCACTCATCCGTACGGATATTTCACTGAATCAGGAAGAGAGTAGTACAGTGTTCTATCCGTACGGATAGAACAGTTTATCCTTCCGGATGGGGCCCTTAAGTGCTGTTTTCCCTTTATGTGTCTTTAAGCCACGAGATGGGTTCTAAATGTTACTCTTTGATGTAAAAATACTAAATGAACATGAACAAGCCATGATTTAGCTTCTGATGCGTTTAGTTCCGGCACCGAATGTACTCTTCAAGGGAGTTGAAGTTCGGGACCGTCGGAAGAGTATGATTGGCTTTGTGCTTTGATGAATTAGTATTCATCAATGTACGTGTATGTGTTAGGTTTTGTCCGTGTCTAGCGGTCTAGGAAGAGAGTAGTATGTGTGAGGAGATTAATTGAAAACACTTAGGTGGCTAGTTAATAACCTAATAAACAGCGTGCTTGACTAGTAAAAGATTAAACAACATGTCTCTCTTGGATAGGCACCGGACTATATCGCGATGTGTGTGCTAGCGGATAAAGCGAACAACTTATGGCTTTGGCCTATAAGCGGCTAAATGGCGGTGGAGGAACCGCGCGCAACGCGCGCGCACTATCGGAGTCTACTATTACAGACTCCGTGGATATTGGTGTGATCACTAATATGTTGCCAAGAGTGTCCCAAAGGTGGATACGCGTAGTGCCCTTGAGGCGGTTGTAACAAAGATAATTTAAGTTAGAAGCGTTTAGTCACAACATGTTGATGAGCATGAAGTGAATCCTAGAATTGAGTCGGTCAAACCAAGATAACGTAATAACTATGTAAACCTTTCTTGTGAAATCACAGTTAATAGCCACATTTCTTACTAAGTACCTTTGTACTTACCTCGAATGCATTTTTGTTGTGTTTGGGGATTGAGAAGGCGAGCAGTCGAACCGGAGTTTGTGAGGCTTATGAAGGCGATGTTTGATGATTGTTATAATTAAACTATTTGATGTCCTTTTTAGATTGTTATGTTGTAATTTCATTACAAGACTTGTGGCGTTTTGAAGACTTTTCTTTATAAGACTTTTGTTGTACCTTTTCCTTTACTTTAGACATCGTACTGGTTGTAAGATTTTATTTCTTTTTCGTGGATGTAAGTTATCTTTCTATCTATAGTATGGTTGTATTTCTATTCTTATCTTGTACAAAAAAAACAGACCCGAGTCTCTTTAGCTTCCGTTTAAATGCGAAACTCGATACGACGTAGTAGAGGCTTACGTATAATATAAATTTATTTTATATTATACATGCGAGCGTTCTAATTCGGGTAAGGACTCGGTATCGAGGAGCAGGCGTTCGGTTGGTATCGAGAGAGATGCATCATTTAGACTTCCTTTCTTGAGATAAGTTTTCTTTAGATCCACTTAGTAACATTCGATCTTCTTGATCTTTTCGAATGGTGACAACAATGAGAGGTGTTCATGGGTGGGAGTTCGGGGGGTTAGACCGAGGCGGATAACGCTTACACTGTTGTGGGAAGAGACTTTGTGAGGCGAGAATCCCTCACCCCACCCGAGCCTTTCACCACCCCCCTCATCTG
Organism: Gentiana macrophylla; assembly: GCA_026214975.1. NCBI lineage: Eukaryota > Viridiplantae > Streptophyta > Magnoliopsida > Gentianales > Gentianaceae > Gentiana > Gentiana macrophylla. The sequence goes on along the minus strand of CM047808.1, from coordinate 96,213,716 downwards.
CGACCCCCACATCACGGTCTCATCGGGGATCAACCTCCACAATGGCATGTGGGAGTTGATTCGATTTACTATGGTAAGTGACATACCAGCCGAGGCTTTATACCACGGTGGCGAGGTTTATCCACCCACCACCACGATAAGCTATCCGCCAACCACAACTTACCCTCGCTACCGGCAAACCTTTTACCACCACTACAAGTTTCCAACCTCAACCGTCTATCCCTCCATCACCACGGATTGATCATCATCACGGTTTTGGATACCCACCTTATGGACTACATCGGCCGTACCACACTCCACAACATCATCGAGGATACCATCCTTATCAACAAGCACGCTTTGTGATGCAACCACAACAACCTCGGCGACCTTATCCACCACCTTAACCACCTCGGGTACCCATTGTACTTGCCCTTTGGTTATCCACCCGTTTACCCTCCATTTCATCCACGGTTTATCCACCCGTTTACCACCCGGTGAGACCGGCGGTTGGCGAGGCACCACAATGGATTGGTATACAAGATTGAGAAGGAATCGGGTTCGAGATTTTTGGAAATGTGGAACATTCAAAAGGTGAAGAATGGTTGAGAGGTTTTGAGAAGTCTTGCGAGGAACATACATGTTCTGAGGCGATGAGCAGCCTGGTAGTCGTTAGTTCCATACAGGCGTGGTGAGCGTGGATAGATGCTATCTGAGCGGTAATGGGAAGGTAACAGATAGGAAGCTTTCAAAGCTATGTTTTACAATGAGTACTTCCGGCTACAGTGCGGTGACAAGGCAAGTCAATTTACGAGATTTAAGCAAGGTATTCATCAGACGGTGTCCCGGTACACCAATAAGTTTAGCAATTGAGGCAGTTCTACCCGAGTTGATGAGAGTGGAAGAAAGAAAGATGGCTCTTTACAAGGATGGTTTGGCTATGAGATTCGATCTGGTATCTTTGGGTTTTTATTGAAGAGTATGGCGAGTTGTTGAATAAAGCTTTGGAGATCGAAACTTTCGGAAGAAGACTACGGTGATTGTGGGGAAATAAGAAGTTTTGGGACTAGTCAGGGTAGTTACCGAGGAGCACCACAGCAAAACGTCAAGAAGACAACAGCTCCCACGGCAACTAAGGCCCCAAGCAGTGTACCACTTTGCCCCAAGTGCAATAGAAACCATTCAAGAGAGTGCAGGCAGAACAATAACATTTGCTATATTTGTGGTGAGGCGGGGCACTTCTCAGATCGTGTCGAGCAGAGAAACAAAAGCGATTCGAGGCCAAGGAAGCGGAAAGAAGCGGTCCAAGTCGACCGATTCGTGTTTTGCCGTTGATGCGAGAGATCTGCGAAGCGAGAGGATGATGTTATCTCAGGTACCATGTTGTTGTTTTATTCCTTTATTAAGATATTTTATAGCGTTATTATTCATGTTGTAGCGTATTTAAATAAATGAATATGCATCTTAGGTACAATAATGTTAGACAATCTAGTGGTCAAGGCTTTGTTCGAAATCGGGGCGTCTAACACTTTTGTGTCGACCAAGGTAGCTAAGAGATTGAACTTACCTTGGAACCTTTAAGAAATCGTTGGAAATAACTACACCATTAGGAAAGGTTACTAAAGTGACAATGTTCATACCTCGAGGTAGGCGTATGTGTAGGATCTTACCGTTGCAAGAGTGACCTAATGAGTGTTAGACTTTACGGACTTTGATGTTATCTTGGGAATTGATTGGTTGTCCGAGAACTATGTACACTTATTTGTAGAAAAGCGAGTAACCTTTAAGGTGCCGGAAAATCTTCTAAGACTTTTCAAGGTAACGTGTACAAGCCAAGTAAGCGACATCCGATAATCTCGTGATTAAGGCTATAAGAGCATGTCGAGAGAAAGGGTGTGAAGGCTACTTGTTGTATGCTATGGATGTAGAACAAGTTAAGCCTAAGTTAGAAGAAACACTATAGCAAGAGAATATCGAGGTCTTTCCGGATGAGTTACTAGGGAATATGCCGGATAGGAGATTGAGTTTGAGATCAAGTTAGTACCAGGGCGCGACTTTGGTAGCTAAAGCACCGTATAGGATGGCACCGGCTGAATTAAAAGAATTGAAAGTTCGATTAAAAGATATATTGGAAAGAAACATAATTGACCAAGTACCTCACCGTGAGGAGCCCCTGTGTTGTTCGTAAAGAAGAAGGACGGTAGTATGAGAATGTGTATAGATTATAGAGCTTTGAACAACCTCACTATCAAGAACAAGTATCCACTACCAAGGATTGACGACTTGTTTAATCAGTTGCAAGGAAAGAGAGTGTTTTCTAAGATTGACCTTAGGTCAGGTTATCATCAGCTGAAGATTAAGGTAGCAGACATACCTAAGACGGCTTTTAGTACGAGGTATGGACATTATGAGTTCTTGGTTATGCCTTTTGGACTCACTAATGCTCCTTCAACATTCATGGATTTGATGCAACGCGTTTTCATGCCTTCTTTGGATAAGTTTGTGATAGTGTTCATAGATGATATCCTTATCTACTCATAGGATGAAAAAGAACACGAGGAACACTTAAGAATAGTGTTGAAGACTTTGAAAGAGAAACAGTTGTTTGCTAAGTTTTCGAAATGTGATTTTTGGTTGAAGCAAGTCAGTTTTAGGACATGTGATATGCGGGGATGGTATACAAGTAGACCTACAAAGATAGAAGCGGTTGAGAATTGGCCAAGACTGCTTCTGATTTCTAAAGTAAGAAGTTTTACGGTGTGGCCGGATACTACAGGAAGTTTGTACAAGACTTTTCCAAAATATCCACAACACTCACCAAACTTACACAAAAGAATGTGAAGTTTGAATGGACTAGTGAGTGTGAAAGCTTGACCTTTCGGACTCGAAGGATAGATTGACTACTGACACCGATTTTGGCGATTCGGAGATCTTTGATAATTATGATGTGTATAACGGCGCTTGGGACAAGGTTTGGGTTGCATGTTGATGCAAGAGGGCAAGGTAATAGCCTATGCATCTAGACAATTAAAGGTACACGAGAAAATTACCCGACTCATGACTTAGAGTTCGCGGCGGTGGTGGTTGCCTTAAAGACTTGGAGGCACTACTTATGCTGAGTCAAGGCAAGAATCTTCACGGACCATAAGAGTTTAAAGTATTTCTTCACTCAAGAGAATCTGAATATGAGGCAGCGAAGATGGTTAGAGTTCGTGAAGGATTATGACTTGGATATACAGTACCATCCGGGTAAAGCAAATGTGGTTGCAGATGCATTGAGTAGGAAGCCAGTGTTTGTGGTTTCAGGGGTTGAAGATGTGGCAGAATAGTTAGATGGGCTGGAAATCCGAAGCTTTGCTCAGTGTGGGAATCGACAGTTTGTGGCACCGTTTTGGCTTGGTCAGAGTTGATGGATGACATCCGGGGTAAACAAGATGAAGATCCAGCTTTGGTAGATTTGAAGCGAGTTGCTAAAGAAAAGCCTACAGTCGAGTGGGAACCTTTGGTACCAAGATCGTCTATGTGTGCCTAATGTAGGAGACTTAAGAAGGAGAGTCATGGATGAAGCACATAGGATAGCCTTTGCAGTCCACCCAGGAGCTACAAAGATGTATAGAGATTTGAAGGAGCGTTTTGGTGGCCTTCAATGAAAGTGGAAATAGCTAAGTTTGTGTTTGAATGTGATACGTGTCGGAAGGTCAAAGGCGAGCATAGGAAACTGGAGGTATGCTTAAACCATTGGACATCCACAGTGGAAATGGGATAAGATTACTATGGATTTTATCACCGGTTTGCCAAGGACTAAGAAGGCGGACATGATATGATTTGGGTCATTGTGGATAGTGAAAAAGTCGGCTCATTTCTTACCAACCAAGGTTGATATGTCGTTAAAGAAGATGACTACACTTTATTTGGACAATATTGTGAAGTTGCATGGAGTGCCTATCTCAATTGTATCGGATCGTGTGACCCGGTTTATTAGTCGGTTTTGGAAGAGCTTGAGAAAGCCTTAGGCACAACATTGGATTTGAGTCTGACGTTCCATCCTCAAACAGGATGGACAATCGGAAAGAACAATCCAAACATTATAAGATATGTTAAGAGCATGTGTTTTGGAAGTAGGTGGATCATGGGATGATTACCTACTGTGCATTTGAGTTAAACTTACAATATGGTTATCATGCAAGTTTGGGAATGCCGCCGTTTGAAGCCCTGTATGGTAGAAGATGTCGAGCGCCATTTGTTTTGGGAGGAAGTGGGAGAGAAGCGACTTACCGGGCGAGGTGGTAGAACAAGCTAAGGAAAGAGTTTTGTTGGTTAAGAAGAACTTGAAAGCGACACAAGATCGTCGAGAAAAGTTGGGCCGATGTCCGTAGAAGGCCTTTAGAGTTCGGCGTTGGTGATAGAGTTTACTTGAGAGCTTCTCCGATGAAAGGAGTTAAGCGTTTTGGGCAAAAAGGAAAGCTAAGTCAAGGTATGTCGGACCGTTTGAGATCCTCGAGAGAGTTGGACCGTTAGCTTATAAGCTTAAGTTAGCAGATTCAATGTCAAGAGTTCATAATGTGTTCCATGTCTCGATGTTGAAGAAGTGTTTAACGAAGTTGGATGTGGAAGCCACAGTTGATCCGGAGATCCTTCAAGATAACCTCGCCTACGATGAAAAGCCGGTTAAGGTTTTGGATAGGAAAGAAAAGATGATCAAAAGGAGAATGGTTCCTTTGGTTTTGGTACAGTGGAGCAATCACACAGAAAATGAAGCAACATGGGAAGTGGAAGATGATATGATCACGGAGTTTCCAGACTTTTTGAACTTACCAGGTATGTTAAAGTTTCGAGGACGAAACTCCTCTTAAGGGGGGAGGAATGTAATATTCCGATTCTCGGGAAAGGGCAGACGTGTCAATTTGCGAGAATGGAATGGAATATTATATTTATCTTTTATGGATTAAAGTATGTAATTATATATATATATATATATATATATATATATATAAAACCCAAATATGTATATATATGTTAGTTGGGGTCTGATTTGTAAATTATGTGTTTTAGGGGTGTTAATTGCAAGTTAATTAGTGAGGAGGCTATATTAGGAAATAACCTCCCCACTAATCAAAAGAAGTGTAATCGAAGTTTGAGCGTTAAAATGCAGGGTTGAGAGCAAGGAAGAAGGATGAGAGGTTTTCTCAATTTCACGGTCCATTTTACTCCGATTTGATTCGTTTGAAGCGGGAGCATCGTGAGAAGGCAAGGATCGTGTTGATACAAGTTTTTCAGGTTTTGTCAAGGTAAGAAATTAACCCTAATCTTGGTTTCTTCGTGTTTTGATCACGTCTGGTTGTAGAGAGTTGTTAAATTCGTAGCTTTGAGTGTTAGAAACCTTAATCCTAATCGGCTCTTGGATTGGTTATGGATTGGATAGGGTTTTGTTGGAGTCCTTGAGGAGTTCCTGCAATTTTCTGAAGTGTTTCTTGGAGTTGTGCTTTGAAAGGTAAGGAAATCTTCTCTATTGCATTAGTTATGATTTGAGGTGTTTTGGTGATGAAATCATGCTATTATGTGATCTTAGTTTTGTTAGATGATATGGGATAATTAAGGTGTTGTTTTTCTGTTGTTTTGAGGCTTAGAATGAGGTTAAGCTTGGTTGGAATTGAGTAGAAATCGTAGAGTGCAGAAAACTGTTTTCCCTTGTGCAGACAGGGTCTATCCGTACGGATGTATCACTCATCCGTACGGATATTTCACTGAATCAGGCAGAGAGTAGTACAGTGTTCTATCCGTACGGATAGAACAGTTTATCCGTCCGGATAGCATCTTCTATCCTTCCGGATGGGGCCCTTAAGTGCTGTTTTCCCTTTATGTGTCTTTAAGCTACGAGATGGGTTCTAAATGTTACTCTTTGATGTAAAATTACTAAATGAACATGAACAAGCCATGATTTAGCTCTGATACGTTTAGTTCCGGCACCGAATGTACTCCTCAAGGGAGTTGAAGTTCGGGACCGTCTAAAGAGTATGATTGGCCTGTGCTTTGATGAATTAGTATTCATCAATGTCTGTGTATGTGTTAGGTTTTGTCCGTGTCTAGCGGTCTAGGAAGAGAGTAGTATGTGTGAGGGAGATTAATTGAAAACACTTAGGTGGCTAGTTAATAACCTAATAAACAACGTACTTGACTAGTAAAAGATTAAACAACATGTCTCTCTTGGATAGGCACCAGACTATATCGCGATGTGTGTGCTAGAAGATAAAGCGAACAACGCCGGCTTTGGCCTATAAGCGGCTAAATGGCGGTGGAGGAACTTCGCATAAGCGTCGCGCACTATCGAGTCTACTATTCTAAACTCCGTGGATATTGGTGTGATCCACTAATATGTTGCCAAGAGTGTCCCAAAGGTGGATACGCGTAGTGCCCTTGAGAGCGGTTGTAACAAAGATAAGTTAAGTTAGAAACGTTTAGTCACAACATGTTGATGAGCATGAAGTGAACCCTAGAATTGAGTCGGTCAAACCAAGATAACGTAATAACTATGTAAACCTTTCTTGTGAAATCTGGTTAATGCAATAGCTTTTGTTTCTTACTAAGTACCTTTGTACTTACCTCGAATGCATTTTTGTTGTGTTTGGGGATTGTAACGCCCCGTCCCGAAAACCCGAGTATTTTCGGTAAACGGACCGTTCGGCCATGTTTTGAGATAGAGTCTCGTAACACGAAGCCTTTCTAACTAAAACATTCCCTTAAGATTAATAGCAGAAGCTAAACAACACAACTCGGGTCTATCAACATCATTTACTATTTCCCAATAATCCAACTATTACACCATTAAAAGATAACATCCAAATAACAATTCTAATCACAAATATTTTACAACATACAATCTCATATCATATTCTCCAATGTACTACCTCAAAAAGATAAACGCAATAAACTAATCTTTGTCACCAATGCTTAGCTAGACATCCCATATCATCATCATCTGTCAGACCATGTATTATATCTGGAAAAAAAAACATAGGAATGTAAAGAGTGAGCATTATTGCCCAGTAAGAAAAGTCGTATTAAAAGGGAACTATGGCAGCCACCAGGAAGGCTAATCAGAGTTCACATTTGGTAATAAACAAAATGATATGAAATTATTCAAAAGAATTTTAAAATCTACTTGAATTCATTACCATGTAAGTAAAATAAATGGAATAGCAGAATCAATCAAATCTATCAAAAGTAAGTACGATCTTCATTATTTTCTTTTCTTTTCTATTCTTCATAATGTTAGCCTACTATGGGAGGCTCATAATTTAACTAGTACATAACGGTTCAAGAGTATTACGTCTCATTTATTATAGCCCATGAGAAGGGAAACTAACATATGTATCAGACCGGATGTTCACTATTATTGCCCGTGAACAGGGAAATTGACCGGCTCCGGCCTTTTCTCACTATTATAGCCCGTGAGCAGGGAAACTAGTGCCGGGGACCCTTGAGGATTCACTGCTCTGCATCCTTCATGTGGTAGCAGAGCCAGGTTCCACGGTTTATATAGTCATAATCATAATTAAACGATTTAAAGGAGTGGAATTGCATGTAGGTAAATTTTATTTATTGTTTTATGCTCGATAATGATTAATTGCTATGGTTGAAGATATGGATTGGGGTTGCTTTGTTTACCCGTTAGATCTATTGTAAACTCATATAAGCGATGAAAATTCGTTCATATGAGTATAGGAAATTATGTAATTTATTTTTATTTCAATTTTAATTTCGGAAAATAGATCTGTTTAGTAGCTGTCTAGTTATTTCGTTTTCCGTTGATCGAGCCGTTGAAGCGGCGATCCCTCGGTCGGAATCAAGATTGGAAGATGATGAACAATTGCACAAAATTTAGCATCGATCGGAGTCCATTATGATATCCATTCGATGCTGCAAGGAAGCTGCTTGTGATGTAAAAAGCGCAGGATTCACGAAACCCCACTGTGACTTCCTCGAATTTACGGGGAGTTTGGACCGTTGATGTAATATTCGATTTTCGGGAAAAGGCGGGCGTGTCATTTTGCGAAAGCGAAATATTATTATTTCTTTTCTTTTATGGGAGTTAAGTATTATTGGAATATATATATATATATATATATATATATATATATATATATATATATATATATATATATATATTCGAGTTATATATATATTTAAAGGGATAAATCGATTTTTGGTAAGTAAGGGCGATTATGGTAAAAGGGATTAATTTGGAATATGTATTTAAGGAAAATTTACACACAATAATCCCCTAACCTAATTAAATCGAGAAAATTCAGTCTTCACGTTCTTCTCGTATGCAAGTTTTGAGAGGAGAAAAGGGTTAGAAGAGTTTTCACAAATTCTAAGAGATAGCTTAATCGTTTTGGATCAGACGAGAGCTTTGGAATCGTCGTGAGAAGGGCATCGTTTAGTCATCCGAGGTTGGGAGTCGCCCAGATTTTACTCGATTGTTGGATCTGTTTTGGAGCGACAATTAGGTAAGAAACTCTTCCTATGATTTGGTTATAATTCGTAAAGTTTAGATTGTGATTTGGAGACTTGTAGATGCTAATAAAAGATGTGTTTTATGTTGATCGAAGGATCCTAGATACTACGGTTGATTGGATATAGTTTCTACGTCTTTACGGGTTTAATTCGATGCTAAATATGTTAGAAAGCGGTCGAGAAAATCGAGTTTAGCGTCGATCTTAGCGTTTTGGGAAAACCAGGTGGGCGAGCGTCGGCCTCTACGGGCGGGGCGTCTACAGAGGGCACATTTCGGACGAGCGTCGGCTTTTACGGACGGGCGTTTGAAATGTTGTTTTTATTCGAGATTGAAAGCTGTTTTGGGTGGGCGGGCGTGCAGGTATAGTGGACGGGCGTCCAATAAGGTTCAGACAGGCGTCAGAGCCTTAAGCGGGCGTCTATTTGTTTTGTCATTCTCCTTTGTTGGTTGTTGTTCAGCCTTATAAGCATGATTTAGCTTTATGAAACCTTGATATATGATATATATTAAATAGTATAAACTTGAACAAGCCTGAATTGATCTTCTGATTCGTTCAGTTAAAACACCGAATGTACTCTTAAAGGGAGTTGAAGTTCGGATCCGTCGGAAAGGCATGATAGGCTTGTGCTTTGATGAATTAGCATTCATCAATATGCGTGTAATTGCTAGGCCTTGTCTTTGTCTAGTGGTCTAAGAAGAGAGTAGTTAATGTGAGGAGATTAATTGAAAACACTTAGGTGGTTAGTTAATCATCTTAATAAAATACGTCTTGACTAGTAAAAGATTAAACAACATGTCTCTCTTGGATAGGCACCGATCTGTATCGCGATGTGTGTGCTACCTCACGAAGGTGGAAGAACTCCGTAGAGTCAAAAAACCCTAAGTGCGGAGGGACTCGGCTGAGGTGTCTTGTCTATCGGAGTCTACCTTTTCTAGACTTCGTGAATATTGGTGTGATCCACTAATATGTTGCCAAGAATATCCCCAACCCGATATCGTAGTGCCGCTTGAGTGCGGTTGTAACATAGATAGGTTAAGTAGAAAGCGGTTAGTCGGTTCATGTTGATGGACATGAGATGAACCCTAGATTGAGTCGGTCACACGTAATCAACTAAGCCTTTAATTATCTTTACTTTATAAATTATAGTTGTTGTCATAGCTTCTCTTTCTTATTGAGTACGTTGTACTTACCTCAAATGCATGTTTTACATGTGTTTTGGGGTGAGAAGACAAACATGTAGATAATGCTTTCGAGGAAGAGTTCGATGATGGCGTTTGAAGGCGCTTCGTTGAAGAGTTTACATTTATTCATTTCTTATTCTTAAATATTTATTTTAGACTTTTTTTGGTCTTTCGAGAATTGTAGTACCGTTACATTCCTTTTAGATTTCGTACTTTTCCTTAAATGTAATCGTTACATTTTCACCTTTAGATTTCATTTCTATCCTTGGTTGTTGAAATTTTTATACCCGAGTCTTTTGCTTCCGTTTGCTTATTTTTGATACGACGTAGTAGAGGCTTACGTATAAAGTGAATTTATTTTTATTTTATACGTGCGAGCGTTCCTTTCGGATAAGGACTCGGTGTCCGGGAGCGGGCGTTCTGAGTTGAAAGCGTAAATCCAACCGGTCGGATCGATAAATATGGAGTTTTTGGCGTGGGATAAAAATTTGGTCGATCGGGATTAATCTCGATTCCCGATCGGCCTCGGGAAGTCTCGATCTTATTTCTTTGTAAAAGTCGATTCAAGAGACAAGTTGGGCGCTCCTTTGGAGAAAATTGACAAGTCAAAGCTCGATCCAACCGTCCATATTAAAGCCCGAGGAATGAAGAACAAATCTGGAAAATTTCGTCGCGATCCGAGTTCGTTTGGTTTGCCGATCGTCGAAGTTTTGAACAGCTACAGATTATGGTTTTATTTTATTTTATTTTCTAAATAGATTAGATACGGGGGTGTCAACGATCCATCTTGGTGTTTATTTTCCGCACTAGTATACATGTTTAGATTGTATGTGTAGAACCGGAAAATTGTCATGGCATGCATCATATCATGAATTCCACTCCATATGGATACATGTAGAAATTAATTCGAGGAATTAGTTAGGCATGTATAAAACACGCAATTAGTTTTAATTAATTGTTTGATATTAATTAGAAACTAATTAGGGTAAAAACCGAGGAACACGGGTTTTTTCAATTGTCGAGGTTGGGTGATGGATTCTCGGTGAATCCCACTCTGCAAAAGCATAAGGAGTAAAATCCCAAAACCTCGTGGTTAAGGTGTTGGATTCTCGGTGAATTCCACCTTACAGAGCGAGATTACGTTTTTGTTCCGTAAGTGTCTACGTGAAAGTTTGATGTTTAAGGATTGGATAATCACCAGGCAAACATGGTTGAAAGTGGTTTAACCACGGTTGGGTGGTCAGCGGTAGCTACGGCTCGATCGACTTCACCTCGGCGTGTGGCGTTTATACGAAGTGCAGCAAGGTGAGCCATCCGAAGTGCCACTACGGCTCAGCGGAGCTCCCTAGTCTTGACCCGTCCGACGGCCGCGTATGTTCCAACGAATAGGTCGGGTGGGTTACCCAGCGTAACCAACAACATTCGGGCCTATGATTTATTGTTCCTTAATGTAACATCAAGTCAAAAGCGTGATCGATAAACCCACCACTTTTTCAAAATATTGAGTGGGAGAGGAGAGGCGACGGCCGACCCCACGGCCTCTCTTGTTGACACAAGAAGCGTGAGAGAATGATGACGCCTCGTGCGGCTTTGATTTCGCCCCTAAGAAAGGCCTTCACCATTATCAAAATTCGAGGCTTTTTGGTCTCCGAAAGGATAGGATTTTAGTCTTCATTGGTCACCGACCGACCACTAAAGCGGCACACTCGAGTCTACTAAAAATGTGAGACGATGGAGTCACACTCATAAAGGTATTTTTGGTAGTCTTGCCCATTTGAAAAAGGAAAGGTGATTGCGATCATGAATGAGATATTCGATTTTCAATCGATCTTGATATTAATCGAAACCTCTTTGACCTCCATATTTTATGTTTGACTAAAATAATTTATCATATTGTACTTACTTGGTCAATTACTTGTGTATGTGACATTAAAGCTTTCTAATATATTGTACATGTGACATAGGTAATACTTTCTATATCTTTTATTACAAGCATTTTATCTAACATTATATGTATGTCACATTATGAATTCAATTGAAAATAAGTGTGTCAAATGATATTTATCATGACATCACTTTATCTTATAATGTGACATAAGATTTATTATTACTACTATTATTATTATTTGACATTTGATATTATATCTACTATTATATAAATATATGATATATATGTATGTACCTTGTATGTGTCACACATTAACTATTTTTAAATATATTACACACACAGTCGCTATGATACAATATATATATATATATATATATATATATATATATATATATGGTTTGTGTGTTCTATGTATGTTTTTGTATACTTCTTATTTCTATATTGTATGTGTCGGGCCCTTTTTTGCCCAAAACATTTTTAATCCTATATATTATATTTTATTAAATCCCTATATCACAAAACCCATATTTTCCATAAAACTATAACCATGTACCACCCCTTGTTTTTGCCTCCTAGAAACTACCCCATTGACTCCACTCCTAGAATATCTCCCCCACTTCCCACACATCTCTATCTCTTCCCAGTAATCCCCTGGATATGGTCTAGTGGTGAAGACATAGGTGTGTAAGCGGCCTGAACCATGCCAAAATGGAGGTGGCGGTTCGATTCCCGTAAAGGGGTTGATTCCAGATTGATAACACCCTTCAGCCCGGTCACGATGGTTGTAAAGCGGCGTGTTGGAGGCTCTTAGATTCACATCTGTCCCGCATTCACTTGTGGGATCGGAGGTGGGGGACCGGGTTCAACATTTTTTTGTCTATCTCTTCCCAGTCTCCAATTTCCCTGTACCCAAAACGTCTCTATCCCTTTTCTTTGTCTCCACAACCGATAAAATCTCTCTGCAATTTCTTCACTCCTCTCTGCCAATCTTCAATGTCTCTCTTCCATTTTCGATTAGAAGATAAACTGTCCTTTGCTCCTTGACCTCTTCTCTCTTCCATTTTCAGAAAAGCTTGGTTCTTGAAATGAAGAAAGCTTTGTTCTTTCTATGTTTTCTCTGCAACACTGTGATGGCGTGAGCTTTTTGGTACCTGCAATATGAAGCCAGCAACCACTTCAGGGAAGCCTTTCTTAATCTATTTGATTTCAGTATTCTATCTTGCTCTAAATTTTATCTAATTCGAGTCTCGTATGTGTGGCAAAATTGTTATCTCGAAAACCTGGTGTTAAAATGATAAATATTTGTCTCTGTGAAATGATGAATCAAAGATGATCTTTTTGTTTAAATATTCGAGTCCTATTTTGATCTAGATCCAAATCTTCTTGACAGCATAATATGTAAATGTTTAGGTCTAAATTATCCGTTCTTGATATTCTATATAAGATCTGAGTTCAAATTTAAGAGATTAATGCATCTGATGATCTGAGTCCCGTATGTGCTTAAAATGACAATCCCAAAATTTTTGATCTAAATTTTTGCAGTCTTACTGACTGTCTAATATCTCTGCCAAAATGCTATCTTAGAGTGACCCCAATGGGGATTTATCCTCCTCTAAAAGCTAATATATAGAGGAAGAACCCACTTTAAGCGCAGTGATGTTTCCCAACCCAACACCCTATCCCTAAATAAAACTAAGGCCCCTAAATATGAAAGGTTGCTAATATGAGCGATAGAATAATTTATCTCTCTTTACTCAATAAATTAATTTCACACATCAATATCATTTATATAATAATGTGTTATGTATCGAGTAATGACACAAGACAACTGGTAGATATACAACTTGTGATGATATACATCATTGGAAAAAAATTATATATATTATTTTTTCCATAAAAAAATTAATCTGTCCAAATATTTATTTTTTTTTATTTGAAACTCTTTTTGTGTCACGGATCTGACATCTTTTTTTTTTTTTCTGGATTGTGCGGACGTATTCAAATATCACTTTGTAAGTGTTGAATCCGATTGTATGGTCAAGTTTTTATATATATATATATATATATATATATATATATATCACACGTATGTATATATGCATGTCAAATATGTTCTTATGGTGAGCAAATCTGAAAGGTTTTTATAAACATGTCTAATTTATATATTTAGTGATGTATGCATTATATATATATATATATATACATGTTGTATCCTTGCATGACTCTTTTGAAACAAACATTTTGTGGACTATTCTTGTTTGCCTGTTCGAAATATATGTACACATATATATTTCGTATATGTCATATATTTTCTGTGTTTGCTCAACCTCTATAATAAATTATTAATTTGATATTATATATATATATATGTATATATTAGTGATATGTATATATCACGCATATATGTATGTAGAAAATACATTTTTCAGAGTTATAATCTCTCTTGTCTTGAACATTGAGCTGTATTGATATATGTGATATAATGTCTTGATATATGTGTTTTGTCTTTACCCAAGGTGCTCTCCCTCTTTTATTTTCCAACCACAGATTTAATTGTTTTTTTTAATTGTGCAGATATCTTTTCTTTCTTAGGAACTTCTTTATAGCCATTGAATCCAAAAGTTGTACCTGCACAAGAAACCAAAAAGTTGGACCGAAAAGCTAATGCTGTCACTTACAATACAGCTTATAGCCGTTGGATGCAAAGCTGGACTTTACAGCTGGATTACAAAAGGCCCTCTTCAATACTCCTCTAGTAGTATATATATACTACCCCTTGCCTTCATTGAAAAAGTAGAACAGCCCCTCAGTCTTCAACTATTTCACTAACTTCTCAACTTCAGTTTCTCTCAACATTTGTATTGTAAACAGTCTAAGTTTCTTGAGTGTTAAAGTAAAGTGAGGTGTGAGTGTGGTAGAGTGTAGCTCTACAAGGAAATTGTTAGTGAGTACTTGTTGCGTGGAGGTGTTCTCCACTTGTTATTGAGGAGCAATAACAAGGGCAAGGCTTAGCCAAGCTGTGGTTTAGCAGTCGGTTCGGTGCTGCTGGGACGAATTCACGGAGCTGAATTCGTGTTCAAGAATCCGGGCAGCGATTCTTGGTAAGTACTCCTTTGATGAGTGTGTTGTGTTTTGTACAAATTTGTTGAATGTTGTTACTAAGGATTTCAGGTAAGTTCAACGGTGGGTATCAAAATCAAAATTTGATACCTAAACCTTACTAACATCTTCAATAGAAAAAACGTATGGTATCAAAATTTGATATGGAACCAGTGGAGGTATCAAATTTGGTACCACAACTAATACCTTCACACCCACAACACGCGCGCGCTTCATACTTCAAATTTTAGGAAGTTGGACTGCCAAGCACCTTTTTCGTCATGTCAGAACTTGTCTACTAACTTTATGTGGCTGAAATTGCGTCTTTAATTTTTTTTTCATTTAAAATGATTTACTTTTTCCTCCAAATTGTTTTAGTCCCTATATCCTGCATTGTCTTCCAATTTTTTATTTTATCAATATTTTGCATTAACCATTTTTCTTGTGATCTGTACATTAATTATATTTGATTATATTTCAGTTACATATTTTTCAACAATGAAATAATTTTTTCATATTTATTTATAGAAAAAACTATAACTATTTTACAGAACATGAAATATATTTTTAACACAAAATTTTAATTATTTAAAACACAAACACACCAGAACTAAGTATGGAATTCAATTTAAAAAGTAGTACAAAAAAGATAAAATTAGAGTTTTATATTGTGATGTGTAACAAAAAAAAAATTAAGCATAATATTTGAGTAGAATATTTATTAATTAACATGATAATAATATTATATATTATAATTAATGACTATAAATCAATAAAGTTAAATAAGACTCATAAACAATTTATACATAAAATTTAATATATACCATTGGAGATGTTGTTTACAGGTATCAAAACCAAATTATGATACCTACGATTGGAGATAAACATTTGATACTCACATGAATAGTAACCATAGGTATCAAAACCAAGTTTTGATACCCATGTGCATTGGACTTGCCCGTCCAATGGTGGGTATCAAAATCAAAATTTGATACCTAAAATAAGGTACTAATATCTTCAATAGAAAAAGCGTACAGATCAAAATTTGATATGCATGCAGATGGAGGTATCAAATTTGGTACCACAACTAATACCTTCACACCCACAACACGCGCGCGTTTCATACTACAAATTTTAGGAAGTTGGACTGCCAAGCACCTTTTTCGTCATGTCAAAACTTGTCTAATAACTTTATGTGGCTGAAATTGCGCCTTTAATTTTTTTTTCATTTAAAATGATTTACTTTTTCCTCCAAATTGTTTTAGTCCCTATATCCTGCATCGTCTTCCAATTTTTTATCTTATCAATATTTTGCATTAACCATTTTTCTTATGATCTGTACATTAATTATATTTGATTATATTTCAGTTACATATTTTTCAACAATGAAATAAGTTTTTCATATTTATTTATAGAAAAAACTATAACTATTTAACAGAACATGAAATATATTTTTAACAAAAAAATTTAATTATTTAAAACACAAACACACAGAACTAAGTATGGAATTCAATTTAAAAGTAGTACAAAAAGATAAAATTAGAGTTTTATATTGTGATGTGTAAAAAAAAAATTAAGCATAATATTTGAGTAGAATATTTATTAATTAACATGATAATAATATTATATATTATAATTAATGACTATAAATCAATAAAGTTAATTAAGACTCATAAACAATTTATACATAAAATTTAATACATACTATTGGAGATGTTGTTTACAGGTATCAAAACCAAATTATGATACCTACGATTGGAGATAAACATTTGATACTCACATGAATAGTAACTGTAGGTATCAAAATTTGGTTTTGATACCCATGTGCATTTTAAAGTCCATAATACTCTATTCACCCCCCTTAGAGTATTTATTGCGTGTCGATCCAACATTCGTTATATATATTATTACCTGTTCAGTAATGAATGCATCACCGGAAAAAAAATCTTGTTTGGTGTAATTTCCTCCACTTCCACTAACTCCATGTTATTCTCTTGGTTCATCAATTCTAATGCTATGAGTTCATTCGCACTAGGGATGTTGTCATCACGACCATCATTTTGGCCAATGGTGTTATCTACCTGTATTGTTATACACACCCGTCAAATCATTAATAAATATTGAAAAGAAAGTTAATTTTAACGCTTATAATGACAAGGGTACTTATACATTGACATGAACTTCGGTTTGGGTTCCTTTGGCAATGTCATCTAAATGTGGCAAATCTCGAATGACGCCGTCTTGTTGCATTGTTCGAGAGTCTTCACCAAAAACCTAAAACAATATGAAACACACGAGATAATCATAACATATTATTATTGTAGAGTTGTCCAAGAAACTATTCAAAACCTACATGGACTTCATATTTTGTGTCGCCGCTAATAACATCGACAGGTGGTGAGTCTCGTACATTTGCATCTTGTTGAATTGTTTCAATAATACCTCAACCGATCTAATGCATCAAAAACACCAAGTTACAAGTTAAATATATGTATATTCATCATCAAAGATGATTTTCACACGTAAATAACGCTTATGCACGGGGCACATACATTCGATTATGTCCTAGTTGAAACACTATTCAAGATTCAAACCCCAAGGTCGAAGTCTGATAATCGACCATCTCAAGGTCGAATGTCTGGGAATCGACACCTACAGGGTCGAATGTCTGCGAATCGACCTCCCGAAGGTTGAATGTCGGGGAATCGACTTTGTTAAGGTTGTTTTTATCTGGGCGAATAAAAAGACATCAACTTTGTAACAGTGAATCACCAAACCCAAAATAATATTTCAATACACTAATTTCATTTACATTTTAGCATTTCTACATGTCGTTTTCACGAAAACAACACAAAATAGTAGATTGATTTCAAAAGTACATTTTCATCGATTTTGCTTGAAACCCCAAATTCTTCAATTGGGGTTTTTGATTCCACTCCTTCATCCATTGAATCTTGGTATAAAACCTCCAAAGCAAGTTCTTTTTTATATGGTTTGGGTGCATTTGGTGTAGAGAAAATTATGATGAAAAAAATTGATGATGATTATGAAGATGGTGTGAGTTTTGAAGGTTTTATGATGATGAAGATTATGAAGATAGTAATTTGTTTGAAGATGGTGTGGGGCTTAAGGGTTTTATGAGATATTTTTGGAGAGAAATAATAGGGTGTGCGAGTAGAGATGTGGGATATAAAGTAGATTGAATTGAGGACTAAATTATAATTACTGAAGAAGGGACGAGAAGAAGGACGGCGATTTAGGTGGGGTTTGATTTATCCAAAATTCTTTCAATCATATCATCCTTAACGAATCAATAAAAATGCATTGTCAGAACTTTGCAATCATCACATTTGACTATCTTTTGTAAGTTATGATAAATAAATCTATATCTTTTGAACTATATACCTTAAGTATAAATAAATACGCATTACCAGAAATTATTTGGTTTATGTGAACGCTTCATCTTTTAAGCTATATGACTTTCATATTTTTTTCAACTTCTACGTTTTAAATCTTTCATGACACGCCGCTGCACAAACGTGGGATTCACCACTAGTATATATACAAAATCTTATCATTTTAAAATGAATGCTGATGGGGACACAAAAATCATCCACATCATCATCATAGAAAGTTAAAAATTCATGGCTGAAATTTTTTAGCAGGAATATCGTTTTATTTTCAGTGCAATTTGACAAAAATATGTGGTTCATACTTCATACACATTTTCTGTGCTCATTTTGTGCACTTGTTCGGTGTACGAATCAATTTTTATTGAAATCCTCTGTCTTATCCATTATCCCTCTGTTTGCACCTGAACTTCAAAATTTCTCACGGCAATTGAATATTATTATAGGGTTTAACTCTATGTTGTTTCTCCTCTTAAACACAGAAAAAAGAAAAAAAAATACGTTGTTTCTCCAAAAAAAAAAAGAGGGAAAAAAAAACCCAGCAATTTGTTGTTCCTGTAATCTGCCAAAAGGTAAAGGGGTTTGTTCAATCATACGGCGTTATCCCGATTGTGAGGCCGGTGAGAAATTTATTTTTCTTTTTTCTTGTTTGCAATCTGCTCATTTGCTCTAACTTTTCCTCCTCTGTTTGAATTGTAGCGCCTTCTAAGCTAGCAACCAACGACTATCATGGCTACTGCACAAATATATAACCAAATCCACAGTCCACTTCCTCACCGGTGCACGACTTTCCGGCGTCCCCTCACCGCTAAAGCTAAACCACCCACAATCTTCTTACTTCCACCCATTGAAGACAACAAATTCAACAGTTTTTTCACTAAAAGCAACCGGAATTTCGAACGCGTTGTTGTTCGACTGAGCTTAGTTGAAGAACTCCCGTCAAAATCGACTACAGATATGAAGCAGTTGGTTGACTTCTTATACCAAGACCTTCCCCACCTCTTCGATGATCAAGGGATTGACCGGACCGCTTATGATGAGAAGGTTCAATTCAGAGACCCCATCACGAAGCATGATTCTATTAGTGGTTATCTTTTTAACATTTCTATGTTGAAGAAGCTTTTCAAGCCTGATTTTCAGCTGCATTGGGTCAAACAGGTAAAATTTTATCTCTAATTGCCCTATGAAATCTTCTTCAATTGGTGTGAATTCTGATAATAATAATATGCTTTATTATAGACAGGGCCTTATGAGATAACAACAAGATGGACTATGGTAATGAGGTTTATTCTTCTGCCATGGAATCCAGAATTAGTATTCACAGGCACTTCTGTGATGGGTGTCAATCCGGAGACGAACAAGTTCTGCAGCCATACTGTATGATTGTTGTTTGTCTACCCATAAAAAAAACAAAAAAAAAAACCCAAGTATTGCTCATATCTAATGCCTGCCTGGTACTCAAAATTATTAGGATTATTGGGATTCAATAGAGAACAACAATTACTTTTCTCAAGAAGGTCTGGTGGATGTGTTAAAGCAGGTATAGTTGATTGACTCTTGCACTGATTGTGTTTTGTTCACCAATCCTCTTAAATCGTTTCTCTTCACTCACGTAGTCATGTTCATTGATTCACTTTATGAGGATAGATGTCCGAAACTTAAGCGCATACTGAACTCTTAGTTTCGTGATTGATGGGTTATTTGCTGATTCATATCATTTGTGAAGTTCTATCCTTATGAAACTGCTCCTTCTGTAATCTATATTGGAAACAGTTGAGGTATTACAAGACCCCGGACTTGGAAACGCCCAAATATCAGATACTTAAAAGAGTTGCTATGTATGAGGTTTGTGCATAGTTTTTTCATTGTAATGCTTTATTGTTCAACTTCTTATTGCCTTTCAATCTTCATGATAAATAGTTGGAATCATTTTCTTTCATGAATCTAGATTTATTATCTGAAAGTTTTTGGTTATGAACTGTTTTCTTCAAAACATCTGCCCCTTATGTCGTCACAACTTTCCTCAGAAACGATCATCCTGCAAAAAGATTTAGTTAAAATACAGTAACATTCGGTCTAATGACTATGTATGATTCTATTGATAAATGTAGGTGAGAAAGTATGATTTTTTTATTGTGGTTGAAACGGATGTTGACAAGTTGTCTGGTTCAAGTGGCTTTAATGCAGTTGCTGGGTAATTAATTGATTACCCTCTTTGATTTGTGTTTCTTGGAGTACTTTTACCTTTGTTACATGCTTATTTTTATGTTTTTGAAAAAGGATATGAAGAAATCTGCTCATGCGTGCAGCTACATTTTCGGCAAGAATTCATCATCAGAGAAGATTCCCATGACTACTCCCGTGCTTAATCAAGCATCCGACTCCAATATGACAAAATTGTCTATACAGATAGTCTTGCCATCAGATAAAGATATTAGCAGGTGAAATTTATTTAAACCAAACGATTCCATCATTAGTCCTACGGAAGTTGATCCTGATAGAGATTATTATTGTTGACAGTTTGCCAGCACCTAATCAAGAAGGAATCAGATTGAGGAAAGTAGAAGGCGGCATAGCTGCAGTCATGAAATTTAGTGGTGAACCGACTGAGGATGTTGTACAAGAGAAAGAGAAAGCGCTACGAGCTTCCCTTATTAAGGATGGTTACAAACCTAAACCCGGATGCTTGCTTGCACGTTACAACGATCCTGGTCGGACATGGAGCCTTATCATGGTAATATATTTTTCACTGTGCATTAGAATTTAAACCTGTGATTATGATGAAAAGTCATGTCACACTCTGAAAGCTGAGTCAGTTCTTTACAGTTTTCCGGTAGATATGCTATATAGCCGCATTCAAAGCTTATATAATCGCATGCATTTGTTTGAAAATTAACGCATTACGAAAGTTTGTTAATTGGAAAACTTGCACAATGTCACCATACCAAAAACAGGTTTTGCATCAAATTTGTTGAATTTCGTATGGTTGTGTAATGCCACGATCGTTTGGGAATGATATATATATATATATACCCTGATGAATTTCTACGATCTAAATATCTCAATTGGTTTTTTATTTCTAGAGGAACGAGGTGCTGATTTGGCTTGAAAATTTCAGTTTGGAATAATAGCAGAGCGGTCGATGAACCTCGAATCCACCCACCTGTTACACTTGGGATTGTATACTAATGATGACAATCAAATGCCGGAATCTGGTATGAGTATTTGTCACTTGGGATTGTATACTAATGATCAATTTTTTTACCATTTGATATTGTTTACTAATGACAATCAAATGACTGAATCTGTTATTATGAGTATTTGTCATCTGGATGTCCACAATATAGCATTATGCATAAAATTTCCTCATTTGTTGTGCTTATTCATCAATTAAGAGAGATGATATGTTCTTTTGACAATTTAACAAGACATTTTTCGAGGAGTAGGTTTGACATACTGATGAATAAATAATAAATAAAAATATTGATAACGGGAAAGATAGCATTCTTGATCAAATTACTTAGGTTTTTTAGGGGGTGGGGAAGTGGAAATGCAACAACATTTACCATCAAGTCATATCCAATCCTAATTAGCAGTGTAAATGATCCGAGTCGAGTCGAGCATTGAGTTTATCGAGTTGAGCATACTCCAAACTCGAGTCCGAGCACAAACATAACATGGCTATCGAACTTAAATTTAATCACAAACACATTTGATCTCGAGCCGAACTCGTACTGAATTTGAGTATAATTTTAGTTTAAAGAAAATATATTCTTTTATTTCAAAACAATACATCAAATGCAATATATATATATATATATATATATATATATATATATATATATATTCTTTTAATTTAATCAGCGGAAAGAAAATCCGGGTTCACCAAAAGAAAAGGCAGCAACACTCTGCAACAATCTTCATGCCGAAAACCCTTGCCGCACCTCTGCTAGCGGCGGTTCTTCCACGACAAAATCGGCCGCTCTTTCTCCCCTGAATCCAAAATGTCTGGTCATCCTGCCCAACCCTCCAACGAGGAGAGCGAATTACTCCAGCACAGTGCTCGGAAAGTGAAGCGATGCGCGTGATACAGTCTGATTATATGACATTTTACCACTATTTTACCCCATTTATTGAGCATATTTGCATATCGTATGATCGGATTTACAAGGTTTAAGGATCATTTTTACATATGTTGGCTGGTTGTCCGCAAGTTGCATTTCATCCCTCATTTGCATAGAGAAGTTCTATTCTTGGGTATTTTTCCGATCTATTGTAGGTTAGGTGAGTGCGGAGCGTTGTTAAGAGTTTCCAGATCGAGTAGGAAGTGAAAAAAGATCGATTCGGGGTTTGAGAACATAATTGTCCTAAGTAAATATTCGGGGTAGAACTGAATTTAATCAAGAGTTATTGGACCTGAGTTATAGATTAAAGAAGAATATAAGAGAAGATCGAGCCAGACTGGTCACTGGTGTCGAGTTATCGGCAGCCCAAAGCTGTCAATGCGGGCAGCCCAAAGCTGTCAATGTATCCGCAGCCCAAAAACTCGCATTTTGTCCTATAGCCGCCTTATGTGTCACCCTAGCTTAACCCTAGCTAGGTCGGTTCTAAGATAGATATATACACACATTATTATTACTTTAAAGTTTGAATAAAGTTATTGCTTTTTGGAGATCAAATTCCTTGCATTCGTTCTTCGATTTGAAAACCATATTCGTTGTTGAGGTTTATTGTTTGTTATATTCTCTGTATATTTTGTTTTCATTTATGCTCGGATCTATGATTACAAGGTTTATTTGTTTATTCTATTTGATGTTAGATATGTGCATATGATAATTAGGGCATGCTAAGTTAATTCGAATCCAGTCTATGTAGTATAATGTAAGTGTAATATGTAGAAAACTACGGTTCATCCCGGAGCTACCGATACATCGGCAAGTCGTGCCATCAATGTATCGACAGATCTGAGTTGTTGTGGTCGTTCTTGTTTCATTAATTTTGATTGTCTGGTTTAATCTGCATGTTCATAGTTTGTCCAGCTAGGTTTATGCCATCGTAAACTGTTCCCAAGGACCCATTCAAGGTGACAGAATTAGTTTGGACAGAGGTTTTTAGATCTCCGTACGTAGCCTTGTTAGATTTAGGTTAGTCTTTGTCATGACAAATTGGTCAAAGACCACCCTTTCCGACCTTAAGACCTCAGTTTTGGTAGGTTGTAGATTAATCCTTCTCTCTTTATGGGATCGACTCTTTCTCGCTACTGCGATTAAATTAGTTCTCTTTCTAGTATAAGTGTCTTACACGTGGTCAATGTTTTTGGCGCCGTTTCCGGGGTCAAAACAGAATTAACAACCGAAAGAATGAATGATTTTAGGGTTTGTACATATTGGTATGTTGTGTTTTTGTAAAAGGTATATTGTTTATTTATCATTGTTTTTGGTCGGCTTGCATTTTTCTTTGTACTTTTATTTTAATTTCCAATCCTACCATCTAAGTTCACAGAAATGACCCAATGCAAGCATTTTACCAACATCAAAGCTTTGATCAAACAGACTTAAATGACGATTCTGCGACCCATCCGCTTAAGAGTTAAAAGGATGATTCATGAAAGTTAAAGCCTAAACCTTCGGTTCATCACCTTTATGTTCTAACATATTTACTAAATAAAGAGAAAAAAAAAATAGAAATATTAGCGAGATATATCTTGACTATTTCTAGGACGGGATTTCATCTCTATTAAACCACAAAATATTAGCGAAAATGAAAATATCGATCGAAATTGCGTGCTTACCCAAGTTTTTATTGGATCCTTATGTTGAATTAAGTACCAATCCTTAAGGCCCGTAAAAAGCTCACCTATTGAATCACTGAAGAGCTGCACTATAGTCAGTAGTCACTGGCGGAGTTGTGCCATTTTTTTTCCCAAAACAATGAAGAGGGGAAAAAAAGTGCTTGATGAAATGGAAATACATCCAAAGTACAAAGATTCGTAATCCACTCTACCTGATCACCTATGATTGCTCTTGAAGAAGTATCATGGCTTGTTCATACTGACCTCCGGGGTCTTATGAAGGATACAAGCTAGTGAGAGCTTTTGAGTAGCTGACTATGGCTACTTGAAACGCCGATTAGTTTATCTGAATATTTGGAGGAATCTCTGATATAACCAGAGAAGAGAGTATTCCTTGCTCAGATATAGGCTGTAGCATAGTTTTTGGCACTGATGCTCGGCCCGCCTCCTAGTGAAATGATTTCACTAAAAGGATGAACCATGAATTGCCTACAGTAGTTGGTGATATGCTATCGGACCCATACGAGACTGAACCGGCCTGCGGGGTTGAGGTCTCTCCTCTGCCATGAGGGTACCCTCAAATGATCTAGGATGTCAAATACATGTCCAGCGCTGGGGATCTCGGAGGTGGAATGAAGTCGCTGATGGGGAGAGGTTGTTGATTTCACCGAATGAGATCTTGATTAGTTTGATGAATTCTCTTAGCATGGGCGCTATATGCAAACAATGTTTTCGCGTAAAGTTTGTCATATGCCTCGATCTCCTCTAGGGGAGATGGTTGATGGGATCTGGATGGACATGATCCCTCAGCCACATTCTTTCCTTTGTTTTGCTCATTCACTAGAGCGAGCTGAACAAGGGTTTCCTTTGATCTCGCTCGGCTTTCAAGAAAAGCACGCGCATCATACTCAGAAGGGTCCTCCTCTGGGGGACAAGGTGTCAGTTGCACTCCAGTGTCAGGTGGTACAATGTTTTGACCCACTATCGCGCCGTCTGTATGTTGTACGGAGTTCCTACTTGTCATTTTGGTAGTTGGGGGTAGGCCTTCGTGTAGGGGACCACCAGCTGAACGTGTCTTCGACATGCTTACGCCGGAAAGGTGTTTCCGTTAGAGTCGGAGGTGTTTTTGAGGACAAGATGCCAAACTGACTGGAGATTTGAAGGTCAGTGCGGCTTCAAAATTTTCGGGGTTTTGGTGAGAAACGGACGTTTTAGACTCAAGAATCGGGATGAGAATATCCGATGAATCGAGGATCCTGGTGGAATATATGAAGGTTCCGATGAATATTCAAACAGAAAAAGCAAGAAGGGATGACTTTTAACGCCGGATAAGTTGGAAAAGTATGAATTCTTGGAGTCGGACCTAAGGGCGGTGGATACAAAACTCAGATCTAACCGGAGAAAAGCTCTCGTTTCACGGTAACGGAGCCAACTGATGTTGTCGGAAACATCACAAACAAGAATAGCAGATGATTTTGGTGGATATCTGGATTGAGAGTGGTGTTTTGATGTATTTTAGCTCAAGAACAATATGAAGATATTAAGAAACTCAAAAAACACATAAGCAAGAGAAAAGGCAACAGGGCTTGACCTGTATTTTCTATTATGCCTCACTTTTAGGGTAGAAGGTGCCGCTATTTATAGGGCTTACATTGTCGGTGCTTACGTGGCAATTACAATATGCATTCTCAATAAATAAATACATGCGTAACATAATTGTGCGGGTCAAGATCATATGATGCGGGATGATGATCATCTCGACTCTGATGGAATCCACACTTGTAAGCTTGACATGGCTGCCTAAGTTAGCGGGCTTCGAGCTGAGGGTCAGGCGAAGTGGCCCCCGGTGCTTCGTCTCACCTGATACGCGGCGTATGAAGGCTTGCTCCCTCCCCGTGTCCACTAGTGCTCCTGTCCAGAGCGAAGCGAAGGCTTGGGCGCGCGCCACCGAAGCAAAGATAAGCAGCTTCTATTGCTCCGTAACAATAGAGCAGGATAGCATTTTGCGCCCACATGTTTGAATTTGAGGGTAAAGAGCTCGCTTGTTATACGGGATCCAAGGCATCCAACCGAGCGAAACAGTGTTCCATTCTTTTCGGCGGCATCCTTTCCCAACTCCTGTTGTTAAACCAAAGTCTTGGACGATGGTGTTTAGCAGGCTAGGACGTTCCCGACCCGGCTTGTCTTACTTGATTGCGATCCGATTGGGCCGGATGCACTATCCTTGGTTGGACCTACTTGGAGGTCCAATTTGGATATTCGGGCTCTTTTACGGGCTTGGTATATCAAAGTATAATGTATGCACTGACTGTTATTTTTATTATCTTTCATCATACATACCCTACTATGTGAAGGAATACAAGGATATAATACGTATCACTTGATACTCCCTCCGTTTTTTTAACAGTCGGAGAGAGAAGAATCAGACAGATTAAGAAAATGATTAATGTGTCTACAATAAAGTGTAAAATAACAAAATTTCCCTTCATTCATTGTGTATGAAAAATTGTACCAAAATTTGAGTTATTAAAATGAAAGACAAAGGAGGGAAAAAAAAAAACAATAATTGTTGTATTGATATTGTAAATTGATAGATAAATAAAAACAAAGCAAATTCTGAAAAATGAGAGGTAAAAAAAACGGATGGAGCATAAAATATCTACGGTGGTTGTATGAATTATAATTAGACGAAAGACTAATTATTCTTTACAATGAAATTAAAAAGTTGAAAACCATTTACTACTTTTTTTTTTTAAATTTTTAATTCACTTTTTTTTTCGAAGTGTACTATTATCTCATTCTACTATTTCAAAAGTAGTAGTAGTAGAAATATGAAAAATACGGGATAGAAATAAAAGATTGAAAATTTAAATTGTTTTGGAAAAAAATCAAAACTGGGCATCTAGTTTGTGTCACTTTCAAATTATTGGTTTACGAGAGCCGCACAACGCCGCCTCTGTTTCGTCACACCCTGTGTCTACTTCTATTCTCTGTGTTTTTTACACCATTAATCTTTTTGATGGCATTGCACATTATTCTCAGTTATTATTATGCAAATGCCCTTCATTTGCAACTCCACTTGATCTCATTCTGGTAAAAAAAGTTTAGACGAATTATTTTATTTTATTTTAATTAAAAAAATTAATCTTTTATATCCTTCTGTTAATTAAAGAAATTCCTGGGAGCCCTTTCAAGCTAAAAGGTGAGCATTTTTCTTCTCTTTTTAATAAATTTAATCTATTACTTTATGTCCTAGTATTCTTTTACTGAAAATTCTACAATGCAGTTAGTTATGTTCTTCATCCATGTGATTTACTATCTTGATATTGATTGATTATTCACGAAGTGAATGCCCTCCTGATTGATTATTCACAAAGTGATTTTTGGATCTGGGATTTTTCTAAATAATCTGAGATTTGCAGAATGAGGTTAATTTATAAAGAATTTTTATTTTATTTTTAATGATTTGATGGACAGACAGGGGAAAACAATGGCGGCAGAAGAATCAGACAGTAGAAGAACACCATTGCTTGCACCACCTTCAAAATTGAAGTTTCCAGATTACAAGAAATCGATAAATCTGAAATATGTAAAACTAGGATACCATTACCTCATCACGCATGGAATGTACCTCTTCGTTTCACCGTTGATGATCCTGATTGCAGCTCAAATCTCCACTTTATCTTCAAAAGATTGGCATGATCTTTGGGATAACCTGCAATACAATCTTGTATCAGTAATCCTCTGCTCGAGTCTCATGGTTTTCGTGTCAACCGCGTATTTCATGACTCGTCCTCGCTCTGTCTACCTTGTTGATTTCTCCTGCTACAAACCTGATGAGGCTAGAAGATGCACTTTAAAGATCTTCATGGATCAATCTCGAATGGTCGGTTTGTTTTCAGAAGAGAATCTCGAGTTTCAGAAGAAAATCCTTCTAAGGTCAGGCCTAGGAGATAATACCTACCTTCCTGAGGCTGTACTCAATATACCTCCAAATCCATCCATGAAAGAAGCTAGAAAAGAAGCTGAATTGGTCATGTTTGGTGCCATTGATGAGCTTCTATCGAAAACACAAGTTAAACCTAAAGATATCGGGATACTCGTTGTAAACTGTAGCTTGTTTAACCCAACCCCGTCTTTATCTGCCATGATCATTAATCATTACAAGCTACGCGGGAACATAATCAGCTATAATCTAGGTGGAATGGGTTGCAGTGCAGGTTTGATTTCTATCGATCTAGCTAAGAAGATACTTCAGATTCAACCGGGCTCGTATGCATTGGTTGTCAGCACAGAGAACATCACCCAGAATTGGTATTTCGGCAACGACAGGTCTAAGCTTGTCTCAAATTGCTTGTTTAGAATGGGAGGAGCGGCGATACTGCTTTCAAACAGATTCTCTGAAAGAAGAAGATCAAAGTATAAATTAATTCACACGGTCCGAACACACAAAGGCTCTGATGATAAATGTTTCGCCTGCGTCACACAAGAAGAGGACGCTGACGGAAAGACGGGTGTTTCATTGTCCAAAGATCTAATGGCGGTGGCCGGTGACGCGTTAAAGACAAATATCACTACTCTAGGACCTCTAGTTTTGCCAATGTCTGAACAATTGATATTCTTCGCTACCCTAGTTGGTAAGAAACTATTCAAAATGAAACTGAAGCCATACATACCGGATTTTAAACTAGCTTTCGAGCATTTCTGCATTCATGCTGGTGGGAGAGCTGTTCTTGATGAATTGGAAAAGAACTTGCAGCTATCTGAATGGCATATGGAGCCCTCGAGGATGACTCTATATCGATTTGGAAACACATCAAGCAGCTCTTTGTGGTATGAACTGGCTTATACAGAAGCTAAAGGAAGAGTTAGAAGAGGAGATAGGGTTTGGCAGATAGCTTTCGGTTCAGGATTTAAGTGTAACAGTGCTGTATGGAAGGCTTTAAGAAATGTAAAGCCACAAAAAGAGAGAAATCCATGGATCACTGAGATTCACAAGTTTCCTGTGGATGTTCCTAAGGTAGCAGCAATTTAGTTTAGACACTAGTTTTCACTGACTGTATTTTTTCTTTAGTAATGATAAAGATTCAATCTTTTCCATTTTAAACCCCAACCCCTTCCTCTTTTCTTTCCATGTTATCACATTAATCACAGAGGTATTGAAAAAAATAAAAATTGAACAGAATAAGATAACATCACAGAAAATATAATAACCAACACAGTGCAGAAGGGGGAGTAAGGTTAAATACCACCCTGAAACAATAAAGACAAGACGGACTCCAATCGAATATTCTAACATCAAACAAGTCATAACTTTCTCCATAATTATAACCTAGAATAAAACATGGCCCATGGTAGAGAGCAGGTCCCAAGTTTCCACACAAGTTTAAAAAGGAACATTCTGTCTAGTCACAATAAAATAATGTCCTACCAAAGAGGATAGAGACAAACTACTCTTTTGACGATTTGTTGATAAGCGATTTGTGGATGTGTGGAATCACACCACCACCAGCAATTGTCCCTTTAATGAGTGTATCAAGTTCTTCATCACCTCGAATTGCAAGCTGCAAATGCCTTGGGGTGATACGCTTAACCTTCAGATCCTTACTCGCGTTGCCAGCAAGCTCCAATACTTCAGCAGTCAAATACTCCAAAATAGCTGCGGAGTAAACAGCTGCTGTGGCTCCCACTCTTCCATGTGCAGTTGATCGTTCTTTCAGCAAACGATGAATCCTGCCGACGGGAAACTACAAATGCAATTTCAGATTCAGTCATTTTTTTTAGCAAAGATAATGAGCATTGACCATTTGAAAATCTCAAAAATTACACCCGAATATGAAGCAAGAAACCTGCAATTACTAGGGAACACAAGTAGTTCGCAATTCATCAAGTTGCCAGGGCAAGTGATACTCTGCAAGTTTCAGTTTGACTAAAATTTATATGCCCCCAGGAAAACATTGAAAATGATGAACAAAATCAAGCATGGTTTTCAACAAAACCAAGAAATCCCATTTTATGCCTGCATTTTAGCTACCTATCAGAGCGCTACACTGCTACGAAACTAACTCTACCCAATTGAGCCTAGGTACTGTTGCACTCACCCAAATCCAGTTTGGATTAAATATTTATATTACCAGACTCCTTTGTTATGTAAGTAGTTCCTGTGCTTAGCATTTGCATCAGATATTCGTAACATATTCTTTATTTTACAGTTCAAACACTACATTTCTTTATTTTCTTATTCATTTTTATAGAATCTCTATTTAAGGTGAAGCAGAGTACTGGTTTTTAAAAATCTGAAGGGTTTAAATCTCTGAAACATAGATTTGCTAACATTTACTGTATATAGTGCAAGTGCTCTTATAGCATCAATGCAGTTAACAAGGATGCAAAACAAATATACAGAAAGGAAAGAAAAATTATTGAAAAGGGCAAAGACATCCAGAAAAGTAGGGACTCATATTCTTATCAGTCACTAGCACAAAATTGCTTCCACATAACATGAAAAAATTAATCCAACTTCAAAATCCTCTTTCAAGTTTCAACACACATATATGATATATATACACGAAAAAGGAAAATGAAAAGCATGGCAAAAATCGGAAGGAATCCATTCCAAATACTTAAACTTCAAATATATACAAAAAAAAAATAAAGAAAAACCGTAAACGTGGAAAATGGAATCAAACCCGTAAAAATCGACCAAATAAGGGGGAAATGTGAGATATAATTTTCAAGAAAGATAAAAGAACAATCATTTCAAGAACCCAATTTTCTCAGTAAAATTGAAGTGAACGGACTTCTCAGAAAGAAAAACAAAAAAAAAAAAAAAAAAAAAAAAAAGTAGGGGGTACTTGAAGGCCAGCACGAGATGATCGAGAGGTGGGAGCTTTCTTCTTATCCTTGTCCTTATCTTTATTGGCAGCGGCCGAAGCAGAGTTCTTCGATGTAATCAAACCCTTTGCGCCTTTTCCCGACATTTTTCCTTCCAAAAGAAGAATTCTTAGAGGATTTTTTTTTTCTTTTATTGTTTATTCTGCTTAATTTGTGAGAAAGAAGATTTGGAGCATTTTAGGGAGTTCAAAAGGAGGAGCGACAGCTAAGAAGGAAGGGGGTAACGGAAGAAACGACTATCCAAATTCAGGCTGATACGTTACCATTGTGCTGGGGCAGAGGTAATTGAGTCTTTAAATTAAAATGTCACATATACCCCTCGTGTTTGCTTCTATTTAACGGCGGACTCACCTTTGACCAAACGGGGATTGGATCGTACATCAATTATCACATACGGGAGGAGGCAGGTTATCGTCCACCTTCATACTTACTTATTCTTTTTATTTTACGGAAACGAAATATACGCCACATGCGGATTTATTTTTATATGGATGAGTCACGTGACCTCAATGAGATCTCAGAATTTTTTTTTAATATCAAAACAATATAGTTTTTTTTTTGGTTAAAAATGTCATTTTGTGGTTAAAAATATAGTTTTTACGCTCTCGATTATTCCTCAAACAATTTTTCGAATAAAAACTTAGTTTTATACTTCGGTGACCCAACTGAACAAATTCCTGAATTCGCCCCTGATATATACATGCACACTTTTTGTCTTCTCTGGCACTCGAACCCGGATACTCCAGGTTATGAGTAATTACACTAGATTAATGTCTCATTGACACTTATTTGTAATATTTAAATCAGGGGTTCCATTTGTCTATTACACGTGATAATTTCGTTTCGGTAAAAAAATAGAATTTATTTATTCACTTAGACAAGTCTAACCAATATAAATTTCATGCTTCTATCTAAGATCACGAAATCGCTTTTCTTACACCACTATTACTCTTGCACTTATAAATCTCTTTTGGCACCACATTGAATATTTTTATTATTTTTCTACTTAGGCACCACCAAACATATAAAGAAATTACTTTATATACCATATTTTTATAAAATTACAATCAAGTCCTTTATTTAATTAATAGAACATTTTACTCCTTCATTAATAATAAAATCTTAACATTAACCAATAATCCATATCTTCCAGAAATCTTAATCTTAATCCAAAACACTAATATTCATCATCCTTCTTCATCTTCATCATCATCCTTCTTTTATCTTCATCTTCATCTTCAACAAAAATTCCATTAATAAACAACACACACAACCTTCTTCTTTATCATCATAACAATCCACAAATTTAATCTTCATCCACTCATCAACATTAACCCAAATACTACAACTTTCTTCATCTTCATCATCAAATTCATTTCTTCATACTCGGGAAAAAAATCACAAGCTCTTTTCTTCGTCTTTTTCTACACACCATTCATATTTTTTCTTCAAATCTCATTCATATTTTTTCTACAAATCTTCATCTCCTTCATCATCTCAAAATACATCTATTTTATACACACCTTCATCTTCTTCATCACATCAAAATCTTCATAAAAAAATCTTTATTTTTATTTCAATATAGGTCAAAGGGTTACTGATGAGGTCGAAATCATCACGGTGGCTCAGCGGTGTAAGTTTAACGGATATTTGGCTTATTTGTGGATGATTGTATGGAAGCTGGCTTGTAGTGCACGGCGGCGGGAGGAGGAGCATTTGAGAGAGTGTATTTGCAGAGCTTTGGCCTGTTTTTTGTATTAGAAAAATGTCCATTTATCTGGTTACACAAGTCCTCCTTTTATAGGAAGGGGGAGCTTAGGAGCTAAGTAAAGGACAGGTGTTACATGAAGGCTTAGCGATTAAGTAAACTTAGTAACTAAGCAAACTAAATATCTGGATTGCAAGTGGGTAGAATATCTCAGCGGCGTCCTCTTAGGATCGCATGGATCGCCAACTTTATTGTCCTGCCTTGCTCTTGCTCCCTGCTACCTCATCGAGTCTTGCACATCCTCTTTAGGATCTTTTGTCCAAGGTTGCGGTTCGGCCCCCTGGTCCAGCGGCGCTCTAGGCGGGGTTCGACAACAGCGACCTCGACTTGGTTGTTTGGTATCGCCGACGCCGTGGTCACGGGCCTTTTGTTAGGTGTAATGCCCGAAAGACAATTTTGTAATTGTTTTATTTAATAAATGAAATGATATTATTATTCATATTTATTATTCTCATATTCACCGATGTGACAATATTATTTACACTACAGAAAATCCTAAAGTATATCGTTTATGTAATCACTTAACTCAGTGTATGGGATATACATGGGAGGATTGAGTTAGTGAAGATGTACTTAAAATACAATTAGCCCGTAGTGAAGTTAATCGAGAGTATCGGGTCTCTCATTTAACGTACTATTAATGCACCCAGAACACAATAGGTGTGATTGTCTTATCCGGACTTTCGGTTAAGAGAACCTAATGGGGCATTTATATATGATAGATATATCATATGTATTTGGACCGATTTGATTAGAGTTCACGATATAATTCCGTAATCGAGAAGTCTTATCGAATCAATCGATGATCATATTTATGGATATATCTTAATCCTGAGGTGATCATAGTCAACTGCTTGAATCAGTATGAGGTTTGACTTGACGGTTAAGGATTGCACTGAGTCTGTGATTTGAATTACCCCATCTTGGCATTGTACTGGATTGAGTGAGTAGACTGCGTTATCACATATACGGAATCCATTCCTTCCATTTATGGAAGTAGATAGACGATTCCTTATTTGTTAATCTAGAAACCGATCGATGATGAGTTCATATTACACCGATTAGCTACCAAAGTGAGTTGTATGAATTAATTGATCACTAGGGGTTAATGGTAAATAAGGATAAGAGGTTCTAAAAAGGGTTAACGGTAACTTCCAGATTTAGAATGAGCGATCATGGAGGATTAATCCATATGTAATGATTATATCAATGGACGCTTATTATCATTCTCGTGAGGAGATAAATATAATCTCATAATCGGAGTGAGTGCGATCATGGGATTATGGTGGCATATTTCTGTGATTGATTTATCGAATATAATTATTCTATTCGTAAGATAATTATTTATTTGATTTATCGGAGTCGCTGATTATCATCCATGGTCCCCGACGCATTCTCCAATATAAAGATAGCTATTCTCGGACGCCGAATCCTAATAATATTAATTTAGTTCTTATTAGAATTTAATTAAACGATATGTGAATTAATTGTTTAGTGGACTATTAAATTAGTTGGGCTAAATAATTAAATATGTGAAAAAGGCATTTTTCATAATCTTGCCAAAATTAGTGTTATGGCCGAAAATAATATTGACTAGGTTAATAAACAATTTTCGGCCAAGGCATGTTTTAGGAAACAATAAATTAGTTTTCTTGTGAATTAATAAGACATGTGCACAAAATATTTATTGGATAAATATTTATGGTAAGAAATAAAGATAAAGATTATTCTAGATTTGTTCTAGAATATTATGTGATTATCTTTTATTTATTGGATTTATTTATTTGCAAAATAAAATCCTTGGAGGACAATGATTACTCTCCTATATAAAGAGAGTTCTCCCAAGCCTAAAATACACTACACAATTTTCGACTTCATCTCTTAGAGAGAGAAGACAAAATTTCGGCCAAAGAGGAGTAAGAGGAAAATCTTGAAGGTTTTTCCGGGTAGCATATCGGAAGGATTCGAGACGAGGATTTCCTTCCACCGGGAGTTGCTCGGATCACACGTGCGGAAGATCGTGGTGCTCTTCACACTATCCTTTGTTCTTCTTATTACGGTTCTTCTACTTGGATTTTGAGATCCAAGAGGTATGTTCTACAACCCCCTTGTAGAGTAGATCTAGTTATTTTATTACGTGTAAATTATAGATCTAGATCCTTAAATCGCTTCCGTTGCGGATGATATTACTAACACCTTTATCCGGTTTGGTGGTTCAGATAGGCTATTTCCGGGACTCAGACGTGGTGATACCATTTGTACACATCAGTTACCCTATTACAACATTAAGAACATGTAAAAGCATGATTTGTGGATAAAAATCATGTTTTTTTTATGCGTTTTCCGATGAAAGAGGGGTTTTCCGGCGTTTTTCCGGCATTTTCGAGAATCCCCTTTCTGATACTAGCAACGTTGGCAACAGAGACATTTTATGTAAACATAAACGCCGGAACCTTCGACGTTACAAATGTGTAAACAACGTCGGAGCACATTTTTATGTCAGTCAAACTGACGCTCCAAATATATAAACAACGTCGGAGTAATTGACGTTATGCAAATGTCGACCACATCGACTGTATTTGTCTTGCTATTACAACGTCAGGCCAATCGATGTTCTAACATTGAATGAGTTTTTCAGATTGCTTAAAACGTTAGTTGTCCTGACGTTGTTAGCACCACATCAACGTCAGTACATATACGTTACCGGTCATTTTCATCGCAAATGCATGAACGGTTTCTTCTCCGACGGAAAAAAAATTGAAAGCCACCGCCTTTTTCCCCAAGAGAACTCTTTTAGATTAAACCCACCGCCTTTAAACATTAGTTTTCAGATTTGAAACTGTTTATCTTGATTTATTTGCTTGTTTTGAGTTTAATAAAATGTTTTTGTTTTGATTGATGTTCTCTGGCCAACTTCTCTTCTCCGGCCAACTTTTTCTTTTTGTGTTTGGTTCAAATGAAAAAAAAGAAGGAAGAAAGAAGATAGGTAGGTGATGTTAGTTATTATTTTAAAAGTTAATAGTGATTAAAAAGTGTTATTTTATAATTTTTAAAAGCTGAGGGAAAAAGTGTAAAGTTTTTAAAAGTTATTTAACTGATGTGGTGCTTTAAGTGATTTGGTGGTGTAGTGAAGTAATTGAAAAATAATAAAATAAAGCAGATAGTAAATTCGTGTTCTTTGATCGAAGTTCACAGTAAATTTTGATATGTATGAAAAATTATCCACTCAACGAGGCTTTGGCTAAGTGGTCAAATATACGCTATGATCAAAAGGTTCTGGATTCATGTTGTAAAACACGTTCTCAATACAGAGTCTTTATTCAAAAATAAAATGTTTTTTTTTTTTGAAATAAAATGTTCAGCATGCGACTTTAGAGTAAATCCTAAAACTCACCTAAGTCGACCATGTAAATAGTTTATATAATACTTCCAGTGGCTTGTCGATAAGTCATTCTACGCTTGTAAATAAAGACGACGATGACAGTAGAACAAATACAATGCAATCGACATCGAATTGTTTATCTACTAAAGAATAACAACTTTTGAATCTCAAATCGCATACCACTTAGGATGCACGAATACGGATACATGGATACAAGATACGCTAATACGTGATTTTAGGAAAATATATGTAATATCCCTAATTTTGTATTGAGAGTGAAATAGTACATATAGGGGTTATTTATATAATCCCCATAATTTTATTTATTTTTAATCATATAATTAGGATAATTTGTCACACGATTGACTATATATGTAATAACATGCATACATATGCATATGTATATATTCATACTCTTACATACA
This sequence comes from Gentiana macrophylla, assembly GCA_026214975.1. Classification (NCBI taxonomy): domain Eukaryota; kingdom Viridiplantae; phylum Streptophyta; class Magnoliopsida; order Gentianales; family Gentianaceae; genus Gentiana; species Gentiana macrophylla. The sequence goes on along the minus strand of CM047808.1, from coordinate 96,177,380 downwards.
TACAAGCAAATCAGACGGAAAATATGACAAAATCTAAGGGGAAAAAAACACGGGGATAAGTCGGTGGCACAAATGGAGATAAATGGAACTTGAGGTGTTGGTGGGTTAAGGTAACAGTGACAGTTGATTAATGATTTCTTATGAAAATAATTTAAAATAATTTTTTTTTTTTAATTTTAGTTGAAATCAAAACTATGCTTTTTTTTCATTAGTTATTTAAATAAAATATTTTTTTTTATAAGATAACCAACATAATGTATGGGATAGTTATCTAAGTTCTATATAATATAACATTGCTTTTGTAACTTAATATTATAATTTTACATACAATTATATTATAATATTTTATTTAGATTTTTACCGACATAAAAAAAAACAATTTAGATTTTTATCCAAATACGCAAATATCGATACATAAATTACGGTAGAAAACGAAAACAAGGGATTAGACGAAATTCTTGGAAGGGGCACATCGATGATGATGATGAGAACTATCTCTGCATCTAATCTGTTGGATGCTACGATGCCTCCTGCCGTTGGAGCTGAAATTGATGAGGTCCGCTCACAATCGCTGCCGCCGCCGACTACAGAGAAGCGCAAACATGCTGAAACTGGAGACGGGTCTCAACAATCGCAGCTTCCGCCGACGGAGAAGAGGAATCGCGGTGAAACTGAGGAGCAGCCTCTCGAATCATTGCCACCGAGGGGAAATCAGGGTGGCTGTAAATGTAAAGGAGGGGAACATGAGGCATGTAAAGGAGAAGGAGAAAGAGAAAGTAAAGAAATGAGTATCGATGAGCTTCCAGATTATGCCCGGCAATATTTTCTGAGACATAAGGCTATGTTCGGGGACGGAGTCGGTGTGGGAACCCACTGCACAGATGACGATCTGATTGGAGATTATGGAATTCTACTTGAAGACCCTAATCTGGTAAATTAATTCATTATAATAATTTCAATCAGTGATTATATGTAGCCTCTGTATAATTGTAGAAATGTATATTATTTTATGATAGAGTTGGGGAGGAGAAGATTATTCAGTTTGTTGCTCTAACCCCTTCAAAGCCCTCGATTTCAAAAAAGACACAAAGTTTTACAGTGAACTGAGGCTCTTTGGTGAAAATGCAGTAGCTTTTTTGAATGCCAAATACGTTAGTATTCTTTTCCTCTTCTCTTTTAATTCTTAATATAATACTAGTGTTTTCCTTTACTGTTGATTCAATTAAAATTGGTATATTTTGCAGAATGAAACAGCGTGCTTTGAGGACATTGAAAGGGTGACATCATGCCCTGCTTCTTGTAAACATCATGTTGTGACTATCAAAGCCAAAGATCCATGTGAGCAAGTTTGGGAAATCGTCTTAAGAGGCAAGGTTCCTGGGGGTTTCAGCAGGCAAAGGCCCACGAGTTTCTGATGCTGGAATATTGTAGAGCATAAAGTACAGTCTCTTAAATTTCTTAGATTAACGATCTTTGGCACAACGGTGATCCGTGACCGTGATCACGTTAGATTTACATTCGATCAATTTAGACATATTATTATTATCAACTGTAGATCACCGCCAGATCTCAAGGCTTAAGACAAACTGTCTGCGCCTGTGATCATTACTCAATTTCTTATGTTTCATTTTATCATGCGTAGATATGCATAGCCCATCAAAGTCATGTGTCTCATTTTGGATATGTTTCTTACGTTTAGTTTCTCATGGATGAAAGATTGTCAATGAATTAGATCTATCACATTTTGGTTTTAAAACTTCCAATTTCTGATACCTTTTCATTACATGTTCTCCTGTGGTTTGGTTTTGCATCTGAAGAATCCAAAATTTGGGTTTACTACCCTGTACAGTTTTATGGCCTGGGGTTGGGGTTTGTCTTCCACACATGTTGACTATTCTAGTTGTGTTTTGACTCTAGGATTATTTGATTTTGATTGTGTCGGTTGGTAGTAAAGACTCTTTGTTGTTTTCCTTATCAAGTTTGTTTATGGTTGTTGGATTCTTTGAAAATGAAATGCTGGATGAAACTGGGTAGTTATCAAGCTTCTGCTTGAAAATCGTTACTTCTTTTTCAAGTATGTTTCAAACGGAATTTTTCTATGATGCTTTTATGTTTAGGGCTAACTTATGGTAGTATGCTTCTGAGATAAAACCTATTGTAGCATGCCTTTGAGATAGCGGGACTACACAATTCCCTTCCACTTTTTTTCAACAGCCTTCATCTCTACTGGAAGATAGGGGTGTAGATAGGGGTTTTGTTTCTCACGATTGGGAATGACGACAGTTTGAGAGTGAAAAGACAATTTAGGAAAATGAAATGGATGGTGAAAACGCGTAGCATAGGATTGACAAATTAAAATAAAATGTTTTTTTTTAATTAGGAAGGAGTTTCAAATATAGAATAAATATTAACAATGATGTGTTAAATGACGTGCCGTTAGATTTGCGGGGGAGGGAGCCTCGGTCGCGTATTTTCCGTTTAAGTGAACGGGAAATCTGAAAAATGATGATTTTTGCAGAACGTAACACAACATAGTGACAAAATTGTCAAATTTGAATATGAGTGGCAAGTCTCAAACTTGACCGAAAGATCAGATTTTTGGGCCTTCGGCGACTTTGCTGAATGAAGCTTTTTTAATTCGATTTTTTTTTTCTTTCCAAAAACATACTTACAAAATATTACTTCAACATCACGCTTCTAAAATCTGTAGATACAAAATTTAAATTAATTGATGTAGACATTTTTTTTTATAGTTATCGTTTGCATTTAGGTTGCCGTAACAAAAGCTAAACACCCTAACTGAACATATGTATCTATGAAATTCGAATTGATTAATCTAAGTTACTATAAATTTGGGCCCATAATTTAGTTCTTTCTGAATTTAAGTAATTTTTTTTAACATATTATATTATGAGCCCATAATTTAGGTCTTTATCAATTCAAGTTAAAAAAATCACACATTATATTTGGTCGTTTGAGATTTGATCTACACAATTTTTATTTTTACAAAACATTTAATTCCACGCGTTTTATTTAAGAAATGCTTTTGGAATAGTCAAACTTGTTGGCATTGCTGTGTTTCACTAGCATATAAATGCTAAAATAGGTGTTTCCTGTGGCTGTTCTGATATATATATATATATATATATATATATACACACACAAACACATGTGCGGCTTAATTTGGGATCTTTAGTGGCACCACACCTCTCTTTGCAGATTTACTTTGGCATCACGTTGATTTTTTAATCTTTAGTGTGGCACTACATCTCACAAACTATTTCCATTATAGGTGAGGATCCACTTTTGATGGATCAGTTCTGGAACCGACCTTCCTACGGTCTATTTAGGATCAACCATTCAAAAGTCGATCTTTCCACGTGTGGTTTCACCCTTAGATGGGGGTCGATCTTAGGATCTATCATTCAAAATTAGATCCTTCCACCACGTGTGGTGTCACCAGTAGTAGATGGGGTGTGGCGAACTTAACACATGTGGTGTGCCCTTGCTAGGTACATATTTGTAGACTTATGGGGCTGCTAGCTAGGTACATATTTATAGATAAATGGGGTGTCATTAGTAGATTACAGGGATACCATTGAACTACTAATTACAGTGATACCATTGAAGGCCCCTTTCAACATCTGTGTATGTTCTTCATTTCAATGTTATACGGGGCGTCATTAGTAGAAGTACAATGCCCTTCTAACATCTTCTGTGCATATTCTTCACTTCAATTCATGAAAGAGAACTTAACAATCACCTTTTCTTTCATCATCAATCTAGGCTACATAAATTTATCCCGCTTCATTTATCAAATTGCGGCCTTTATTTTCACTCTACCTAATCTACCTGTACACCACTCTATACACCACACCACATTTGAGACACCAAATTTACATTTTTCATTCTTTAGTTACACCCCATTTTAAAATACAATTTTGTCAATTTCTATCTTTACACCACATTTTTATCTTATTTCCACACCAAAGTTTTTATAATACAAATAGGTCCACTTTTCTATATACTTTGCATCCCACACCCTACACACCCCTACCGGCTAAATTACAATTTCCGTCTCAGAATCCGACACGTTTTGCAATTTGGTCATATTTTTTTTCATGACGACAATTTCACCCGTGTAAGTGGTATTTTTTTTTTTTGCAAAAATAGTCCTGAAAGCCGGAAAATGCTGACTGTATATATTTCGCGGCCAAAAAAATTGTCTGTATTTTTAGATTCTCTATAATATTTTTATACTGAACATGTTTTTAAAAGATATGTTGTGCTTTAAACAAATATGTGGTTGTAGCTCAGATGGAGAAATGTTTGGACTTTCATTGTTAGGTTGCATGTTCGAATCCCTCTATTCTTTGCAAAAAAATGCTGATGTGGTGGGATGACATGGCATTTTTTTTGGCTGGAAAATGTGTACAGTCTTTGCAGAAAAATGCTGATGTGGTAATTTGTGCTAATGTGGAAGGATTACGTGCCAATTTGGGATGACATGGCATTTTTTTGGCCGGAAAATGTGTGACAACAAGATTTTTTTCGCCGTCGCCGACTATTTTTGCAAAACAAAGACCACTTACAGTACCGAAATTGTTGACGGAGAAAAACCAGAACCAAACTTGCAAAACATGTTTTGTTAGAGGACGAAAATTGTAATTTAGCCCACCCCTACCTATAATCCATTTTTTCATCTTTTTCATCATCATAATCATATTTAGTAATCATCCATTGTTTTCATCTTCATCCCCATCATTTCGACTACTCTTTTTCACATTCGTCCCCATCATTTCGACTAATCTTTTTCATCTTCATCCACCAAATCCATTTCCGCTTTTTTTGTAAGCAAAATGCACGTGCTCCGCCTCCACCACACGTATTTTGCGTAAATTGACATATTAATAAACAAAGTGGAAATGTATAATATTATTCACATTTGAATTTGGTTGTGCTACAATGTGTATATGTAGGTACAATGTAACCTACAATTATCTTTTATCAATTATCTACTATTACAAATATTATGTATATCCTATTACCACCGCTCAAATTGGACGAGGACGAGGCCTAACTTGGTGCGTTTGTCGATGAAAAACTTGTTTTGGTACTTGAGCATTAACATGTGTGATTCAAGCCAACCTCAAGAACTCGATCGCGAATAAAGTGATAATCAACGGCAACGTGTTTCATGCGAGAATGAAAGACCGGATTTGCACAAGAACAAAGTAGTACCAAGATTGTCAAAATAAATGACTGGTTTTTGAGATGGGAAAACCAAGATCATGAAGAAGATAAGTAACCCAATTTAGCTCCAATGGTAGAAGCAACAAAGTGATATTCAACTTCACTAGACGACCGGGCAATAAAGTGGATCGCTTTTGAACTCTAAGAGACGGCATTACGACCAAGATATATAACATAAGCACTAGTGGAAGAGTAGTCATCCTCATTACCTCCCAGTCGGCATCGGAGAAAGAATGGTGAATGAAGAGAGACTGGCGATAAATTTGAAGACCATAATCTAGAGTGCCTGCCAAATAGTGCAACATATGTTTGACGTGGGCCCAATGAAGGTCAGTTGGACAATGCATAAACCGAGATAACTTATTGACAAATGAAGGCCAAACTGGACGAGTGAAGATGAGACACCTGAGGCCACCATACGACAAATGAGATGGATCGAGAGAGGATTGCCGGAATTCACAGGTGAGGCCAGATATATCCAAAAGAAGGGAGTGGCCACCACATTAGCCTGATGCATCCAAGTTTGACAAGTAAATCGAGTGGCATGTCGTTTTGAGATAAAATGCAACTAGCGTAATTGTAACAACCTCGATGCCCAAGAAATAGGAAAGTGCACCAAGATCTTTAAGAGAAAAACGGTTCGCCAAGAGCGTGATAAACTTCTCAAGAATGGAAGAATCATTCCATGTGATAATAAGATCGTCCACATAAACCAAAACATAGAGAATAATACCACCGTAATTATAAATAAAAAAGAAGTGCCCGCCTCAGGCATTCCTCAAATGACAAGAAAGTATAAAACCTTTGAGTTCATCATACCTAGCCCAGGAGCTTGCTTCAGACATAAATGTATTTGCAAAGCTTACTGCACATGTGTCGGAAAGAGGTAACTGATAAAACCGTAAGACCGGTCTTTATACTAGATAGACATCTTCTTGTAGTTGGTCTTGTAAAATGCATTATTAATATCTAGTTGTCTTAAAGACCACCTCATGAGAGAGAAAGTGAAAGAACTATCCGAACATTAGTGGGTTTGACCACGGGCTAAATGTCTCATAATAATCCACACCCGGCCGTTGTGTAAAACCCTTGGCAATAAGTGCAGGCCTTGTGATGTATATCAACCGGGTGATGAATTTTTCCATGATGTTTTACCTCAATTCTTTGAATATATAGTAATAATCCGCTTTGATTACGTTGAATATCGTAAAAAAATCGAGTCGATTTTAATTGTGATGGCACAACAACGAACCAACGTTTTATCAATTCTTTAGAGTTATCTATTATAATTTATTATCGAATTACTCGTGCTACGTTGGTTTTGATATTTCACAGTGATAGTGGGAGTGTAAATTATAAAAGATTGAAACCGAACGAACCATCTAGTAGAAGGAGGAAATTGAAGAAGAAAACGGGAGTTCTCGCTCATTTCATGCAAGTTTCAGATTTGGTGATGTCTTGGCGCAAGCCGAGACATAATTTGGCGGGCCGAGACATCAAAGGGTTCAACAAAACAGATGCATTAAATGGATGTCAAATCTCAACAACTATTGTCACGCTCGGGCGCAGCCATGAATACCATGGTGCGCCGAATTATTCAAAAGGCGGATTTTGCAATTTAACTATTGCATAACAAGAGACAAAAGAAGGTGTGTGGGGTGTTGGAGAAGTTTGAAGAGAGACTTGCAGCAACTTGATCCTAAGGCTTCCCTTAGCCAAAAATTCTACCATTTTAACATTTATATCTATGTAAACATTTTAGAATCATCATTTTGAAACTCAAGTCTTTCAATGGATGTAGAAGGCAACTAGCTTGTGTTTTATTTTCATCAAAACCTCGAGTGGATGAACCTCAACTCGAGTTCATCTTTCGAATTTGGTATTCTCATGATTTTTACTTTGATCTAATTGTTCTTATCATTATGAATGCTAGCTTTAACTTGTTAGTAGTTATAATCACGAGTGGCTAGTTCTTTGTATTGGCTAAGATGATATAGTAATGATAGTCCTTTTGTTGTTTGGAAACAATCGTGTTTGTTGCTAGCTTTTATTGTGTTGGAAATCCTCTTGCTTACTTTGATTTATAATATGTATATTGGATTAATTAACCAATGTATGTACCCACACATCTAGTAGACACCGAACGAAGACGTTAGTTGTGAGACGAGGGCAAGAGGGACGGAAGGTAGAATCGACCTTAGCGGAATTCGGTTCCTTATCCGTGAGTATTGCATTCAAGTGTTCATCGTGTCAAGTCATTAGGTTTAAGGTGCTTAAACCAAGGATAAGGCATAGTGTGATTTTATACGCACGTATGAGGAAAATTGCATGTTTAGAATGCACCATTCACGCAATGTAACATCAATGGAAGGCGGTAGGTTGATCAATTCCAATCAATTTAAGGAGATAACTTGAACTAAAGATCATCTTAGTTGATTTCTTTTATCGCTTGACAACCGTTATATTTAGCTATTAGTCTTTTACACAAAACCGCGATTCGGATCAAGATAATGATAACTAATTAGTGTTTAACCTCACATTTCCTGGGGGATACGACCTTGACCACCACACTAGACTACAATTGACCCGGCACATCGCCGGTGAGATTGGAACCTAGGAAGTTTGCATCACCACCAGCGGTCAACCAAACCATCTACATTGTGTTTTAACCGAAATATCCATTTGGAACCAATAACGCTGTGTATGAGGGATCGGGAGGACTAATTCCCATGTATCATTACGCATCAAAGCATCGTATTCCACTTGCATAGATTTTCTCCATTGGGGATGTTTAAGGGCTTGGGTGACAGGGGTAGGTTCAGTGTCATTATGTAGGGAAAGTGAGTGTGAAGGTTGAGCTTTTGTATAGGTTTGTGGATATTGTTTTGAGCCCGGGTTCGCATAGGATGGGTGGGAACAATAGGTTGTGTGGGAGGTGGGGGTGGACTGATAGATGAAGGGGGTGCAAGATCAGTAGGGGAAGGGGGAGGGTGGCTAGTGTGGGGCCAGCAAGGGGAGGTATGGGAATCCAGTCAGAGAGAGGTGGGGGGTCCTGAGGAGGAGCATGGGTAGAAAAGGGAAAGGTTGTTTCAACAAACTTAACATGACGAGAAACATAGAGACAAGAGTTGGTGGTGTCATATTAATAGTAGGCATGTTGATTAAGAGCATAGCCTAAGAAAATACACGGTTTGGAATGAGGTTGAAGTTTGTGATCCGTGTAGGGACGTAACCAAGGATAGCATAAACACCAAAAGTCGTGCAATTTGTAGTAGGAGACTCCTGGAATATGCACTCATAAGGGGATTTCGTGTTAAGAATGGGAGAGGGAATGCGATTGATAAGATAGACAGGAAGAGAGAGGCATAGGTCCAGAAGGTGGTGGGGAGTGAGGCATGTGAAAGAAGCAAGACCACAACTGGGCTTGCCTTCTCTTTTCACTCGCGACTCAGAACATCCATGTCTCAGATAAATATGAAGCCGTCGCCATGCGGGTAATCGGGTCGAAAACGACGATGGAAAACACAAGGCGCATATACTTGAAAAGACCTCAGACCATAACCAAAAGAGCAAGAAAGTGAAAATGAAAATAAATACCGGGGCAAACAACTCGATCTCGGTTCATACCTCTTACTGCAAGACAAATTAAAGAAACTCCTCATGGCACGAGGCATACCAATCGGGTCAATATCTTCATGAACGATCTCAAACAAAGGATGTCGTCCCTCCAAAGGGATCCCGAGATCCCCGCCAATACATTTTAAAGTTTGCCGGTACACAAGAGCCTCCATTTGAAGAAACGCCATGAGTCTTACTTACATCATCCCAACCAAGGAGCCTTGCGAACTCAAGATAGAAAAGTTGATCTCGGTTCGACTTGTCCGCTAGCCCTTGCAGCTTCGGCTTATCACGGATCTCGCCAAACCTTGTTCGTATTTTTGGAATGTGAAGAGAGTTTGAGAAAGTAAATAATACTTGAGTAAACTTCAACTTGGTTTATTCATCAAATGGAAGAGGTATAAATAGTTACAATTGATGGGAGATACTAGCTAGCTTATCATGCCACTAGATGGGCGGCAAGCATGCATGTACAAGTAAAAGTAAAAGTATGTCTATGACATAAAGTAACTAGAGTTTGACATATTAATTGTTTATATGTACCACAATTAATATGTCCTTTTACAAATAAAGTGTACAAATAATGTATACATTTAAATACTAAATATTACATATTATTTGATATGTAATATTTCCTTGATATGTAATATTTCTCAAACTCGGGATCGACTCCATATGCACATATCGTCTTGATGATGTATAAATGAGTTTCCTACAAGCCTTTGATATTGATCCTTTCGACAAAGAATGTCACCATGCAAAGCAGTATTACTCTGGGTCTATCAGATACAAAGAGTTTGCATCCCAAAGATACCGCTTTCCTTTAAAGCAGTCCATCACATATTTCTTTGAGAGATGTAGATACCCTAGTTGTTTCTTGCAATTTCCATACCAAGGAAGTATTTAAGATAGCCCAAATCTTTTGACTTGAAAACCTTTGCTAGTAGAGTCTTCAAATTCTCGATCTCGCAGAGAGTCATCACAAAGTGAGGATGATATCATCCACATACACAATAAGGATAGATCTTTTCAAGCAAGGGTCTTGATAAACATGGTGTTGTCTCGAGTTGCATTGATGATATCCAGCAGCCTTTAACCGTAGTAGTGAGTTTCCCAAACCAGTGCTCTGGGATTGCTTTAGGCCATATAGAGATTTCCTCAATTTGCAAACCTTCCTTGAGTGTTAGGATTGGTAAAACCAGAGGTACATTCAAGTAAACTTCCTCAAGAAGGTCACCATTAAGGAAGGCATTTTTGATATCCAATTGGTGAAGAGGCCACCAAGTTGGACAAAGAAGAGAGATCATTATTCGGGACAGTTGTTCGGGCTTTACACTGGTGCAAAAGTTTCTTTGTAGTCAATGCCATAAGTTTGAGTGAAACCCCTTGCAACTAGTCCGCCTTATACTTGTCAATTGTACCATCAAGATTGTATTTGATGGTAAATAACCACTTGCAAACTGATCATGCTTTTTTGCCTTTGGGGAGAGTCGTTAGATCCCAAGTATGATTATCCAGAGGGCAATCATTTCGCCTTGACACCGCCTTCCACTTATCATGTTGGAGAGCTTCCTCAGTATATTCTTAGAATAGAGTGAGAATCCAAGTCCTGCGGTAAACATGGCAAAAGGTGTGATAATCGATCATAAGATAGATAATTATGAATAGAATGATCGTGAGTGCAAGATCTCTTTCCCTTCCTCGAGCAGCAATAGGCCTATCATCAATGTCGCAGGCCGAGTGTCCAGAGGTTGCCGAGTGTCGAGAGGCCTCGGGTCGCAGGCTCGGGTCGCAGACTCTAGTTCGTGAGGTTGCCGAGGATCAAGAGATTGCCGAGAGTCAAGAGGTGCTAAGGTTCACCTCACGAGAATCGTGAGGTTGCCGAGGTTCACCTGGCCGAGAATCAAGAGGTTGTCGAGGTTAAGAGTTTGCCGAGTGAAAGGATTTAGGTCAATTTCAACTGATTTCCACGCTGATCGCCTGGACTTGGCTGTAGTAGGAGTCCTTTCAAAAATATTTACATCCATAGAATTGTAAAATCTCTTTTCGTATGAGAGTAACACTTGTAACCTTTCCCGCCCTTGCATATCCTAGAAAATGCACTTGTGAGCTTTGGGATCAAGTTTGCTTTCGTGTTGGGCATGGATATAAACAAACACAAGACAACCAAATATTTTTGGAGGTAATTGGGAAATAAGATGAGGGCGAGTGTGTGGTCGTATGGTTTGATAGAGTTTTGAAGCCTAACACTCTACCTGGAAGTCTCGTTGATTAAGTTTGTGGCAAAGATTATAGCTTCACCCCACATATACTTTGGAACATGTGTGGTGAACATGATTGATCTAGCCATCTCTAGTAGTGCCTCGTTTTCTCTCAAAGAACCCCATTTTGTTGAGGTGTTTCCACACAACTACCGAGCATGGACAATTCCCTTTATTCATCAAGAAATTACCGAGGTTAGACTCATAGTATTCAAGTGCATTATCGCCTTAAGATCTTGATCTTAGTGTCAAATCGAGTAGAGATCATGTTGTAAAATTCCCTTAAAAACTGCTCCAACTTCAGATTTATCCTTCATTAAAAACAGCCATGTGTTTCTCGGTATGATCATCAATGAAAGTGACAAACCACCTTTTCCTCGTTATACTTTTTACCCTTGAAGGTCCCCATACATCACTATGAATTAAAGTGAAAGTGGAAGGCAAATAAGGTAGTTTGGTATACACAGATTTGGTAAGTTTGGCAAATTGACAAATATCACATTGAAGATCATTGACATTACATCCTTTAAATAATTCAGAATTACAGACTTTAAATAACCAAAACTTGATGTCCTAGTCTATAATGCCATAACATGATATTGTCTAAGGTTTGAGTGCAGTCACCGAGGCGCATTCGCCTTCGCCTTCAGCAGGTTGACTACATACAACTCGAAAGGTGGTTTAGCCCTCCCAATCACTTCCTCGTGAAGAAGGGTCCCGGAAAGTGCACTCGATTCTTATTAAACACAACAACCCAATTCAAATCTTTTGCAAGTTTATCGATGAGATATGAGATTGCAGCTCTAATTTTGGAACAAATAGACATCTTTTGGCATATCTTATTAGTGAGTTTAACATTTCCAAAACCTTTGCATGAGAGATAGATCCATCATTAGTCTTAATTTTATGAATTTGATGACATGGCATAAGGTGAGTTATGAGGTTTTTATTGCCGCCTTATGAGTGAGGCCCCAAAATCAACAATCCATGTTTCATTACTAATAAGAGTAGAATTTACCGCACTAGCCTCGAGTAGCCATGTCAAGAGAGGGACTACCTTCTTTTGTTGAGAGAGGAAAGCTTTGAATGCAACAAACCGAGCATTCAACTTGTTATCATTCTCCTCTTCATTGACGTGCCTCGCCTCGACTTTCCCGGTAGGTTTGGAGGATTTAGGCATGCCATGTAGCTTCCAAAGAAGTGTCCTTGGTGTGATTTGTGCGCTTGCAAAGCTCACGTAACAAATTTCCAGCCTGACGTAGGCTTCCCGACAGCCTCAAGAACCTCAAGCAGCTTCCTGACAAATGCTAGGTAGCACTTTCAAACAGGTTGTCACAGGAGTTCAAGAAAGATCACTTTTCTTCTGCTTTCCTCATGTTTGACTTCAAGAAACATGGATTTGAGATTGGGGAGAGGTTTTGTGGCAAGGATTCTTCCCCTAACATCATCAAGAGTAGGATTCACCCAAAGAAGAAACTTGAATACTCTCTTTTCTCAATAATGTCCTTATAAAGTAAAAGATCCTGACATCATTCCAGGGTGAGTTTCCAACATATCTAGGTGTTGCCATGCCCTAGATAAATTGGTTGAAGTATTGAGTTACTGCATATATCTCCTTGTCTCGCAATTTTGAATCTCAGCTTCAAGTTTATACACTTCGATGTATTGTCTTTCTTGGAGTAAAGATCCTGGCATTATCCTGCATCTCCTTTGGCAAGATTATACATCATAAAGTTCTCACTAATCTCTTTTGTCATTGATCTTGTGAGAATGGTCATGACTTGATTATTAGTAGTATCCCATGCTTCAAACTCGGGTCATCTTCAAGCAGGGGCAAAGTTTAGAGTCGATTGTGTATCCCATCTTACCTTGTCCAGTAGATGTACATTTTCATAGACTTGACCACAAAGAAGTAGTTGTTGTCATCAAGTCTATGATTTGTGTAAGATGAAGAGTCAAGGACCCTGGCCCCACGAGGCACTGGGACTCAACTGAGGGTGAGGAAGCTTCAGATAATGAAGACATTCTTGATTTAGCAGGGTACTGAGAATTTGTAGCGGATTCAAGGGGTTTAAGGCTCTGATACCATGAAGAGAGTTTGAGAAAGTAAATAATACTTGAGTAAACTTCAACTTGGTTTATTCATCAAATGGAAGAGGTATAAATAGTTACAATTGATGGGAGATACTAGCTAGCTTCAAGTGCCACTAGATGGGCGGCAAGCATGCATGTACAAGTAAAAGTAAAAGTATGTCTATGACATAAAGTAATTAGAGTTTGACATATTAATTGTTTATATGTACCACAATTAATATGTCCTTTACAAATAAAGTGTACAAATAATGTATACATTTAAATACTAAATATTACATATTATTTGATATGTAATATTTCCTTGATATGTAATATTTCCATTGTAATGACCAACCCACGCCGATCAACAAACCCTTACTACTCAAATCGCTCACCTTACCCGCAGACTATAAAAGAGCCTTATATTCTTCAACGGAATACGCACCAACTCCTCGCCACCAAAGGGCATAAAAGCATAAAAGTAAAAGAGGGCCGAAAAGGGTAGGTTCGAGCCCTAGAATGTGGTTCGGTGCATGAAAGCCTAAATAATTCTAGCTACCCCAAAGCAAGATCATCTGGCATCGCTTTGACCGCTTCTAAGAATTCCACAAAGAATGGGTCAAAAAGAGGTCAGATCCCATTATAAATCGAGTCAAATGGACTAATACCCGGTCCAAGGATCTCAGAGTCGACCCTAAGCTCATCCTTCCTCCATGAAGAAATACCGATAAGCATCATAAGTATCAAATGCTCAAGAAGAGAAGTCGGTGCAGTGAGGATTCTTATCCTTCTTTCCACGAGTAATAACTCCTTTATCAAAAGCACTGACGCGACTTTCTCGGGTCAAAAGAGCTCACTACAGAGCTTCACCTGCACCACCTCATTAGCATGATCGGCCGAGACACCGATGCTCGCCCCTCACCCATTGCTCGCGCTACCAGAATCCATTACCTACAGAGGAAGAGCAAGGTGGATAATTAGTCGCGTAAACCCAAAATAGGGCCGAATTGTCCACACCGGCAAACTCAACACCTTGCTCCCCCTAAGTCCAAGTGTCGCCAAGCGGAACCCTAACCCTAACCCTTAGGAAAAAATATGAAGAATGAGGAAAAGCTACCGGAAATGATACACGGCCGGAACTTGGTGCACGACTCACGCAGATCATCGGAAGAACAGATAAAAACATACATTTAAGCGCAAGGTTACACATCAAATTCAACCTAACCATGGGAAAAACAAGAAAGCTCACCGAACGGTTGAATGTAAAAGATCAAGATCGCACTTAAATTACGCCGAAACCTCAAGTCGCCGGGTCCGAAAACTTAACGTGATGGAATTGCTCCGATTGTCGAAGAAACGCCCAAATATTATAGGGCCTCGCTTTATATCGGGGCTCGAACACTTGACAGATGTTTTTGAAATTCAAAATTCAAATTATTAAAGAGATAACCCTTGATATACGCAATCATTATGATAGTTGTTATTAGATCAGATCGCCTTCAAAAGACACGGCTCGACAATGTTCAACGATAGTAAACTCCTTCCGAGCTCGTACAACCTCACGGAGCTCGCCGAGTGAATCTATTTTAAGCTCAGCGCTTTGGCACGCCATCAGGCGGACACGCCCACGAGCCGCTCAAGCACCTAAAACCTGGTCGCTGGCACGACACTACGCGACACACCCACGAGTGTTCAAGCACCTAAGACCGTCGCTTGGCACGGCATCTGCGGCAAACACGCCCACGAGCCTTAACGCGCCTAAGCCCATTTTAACACGGCGCAAAGGTAGTACACACACTCGAGCCGCAAAGCACTCAAGCCCGGCGACGGAAAATCAAGAGAAACTTACTCTTGACGATTCACGAGTGAACCATGAATAAATCAACGAGTATAGGCCATTGATATGCCAAACCGCAAAAGCCCACGGATCCGGAGGCCTGGCCCAACATAAGCCTAGCAAGCGATAAAGCCCATGGCCCAACTCGCCCGCTAATCGTAAGTCGAGCCACATCAAGCGAACAGAGCCCACACAAGCTCTCACCGAGACAAAAGACAACGATCCGCCAACAAACAACTCACCAGATATCGGAGATGACTGGGCTTTGCCCCATCTCACCCCCACCGACAAAGCCCAAGGTTAAGCAAGCCATCACCAAAGACGGAGCTCGCAGCCGGCCTCAACATAAGGCCGTCTCATCGAGCTCGCCTAACTAACACACACATTTTAAACCGGGTCTATTGTAAGCGAGACTATGTCATCTATAAATAGCGGTGTCCCCCCACACACCGTAACCACGCCATTGGCTTGACCTCACACTTGAGGGTATTAGGCGCCCACTCGACTCAGCCAAAATCCCCCCAAAACACCCTATTTTCAATGTATTTAGATCTTCATAATGTTCTTGATATAAAATGACATAAAAGATACGATTTTTTGCCTAGTCTGCTAGATATCCACCGCCTAATCTTGTTTGTAATAATTCCGACATTATCATGTAGTAACATTAAAAAAGTAGTAGTAACAACCGATAAAATTCCTCCTCAAAAAAAAAAAAAAAAACCACAACGATCAAATAGATGTAGTTACTGCAAAAAAATGTATTAACACTGATATGGATCGAAGATGGAGTAATTTTGCATCAAATTGTAGATAAAGTGAGTATTTTGTTTTACATTAAAATAAAAAATGTATAGTGATAATTGATGTGTAAATCATAGAGAATTGATTAAGTGTTATGATAAATGATGAAAATTAATTAAATAATATCATGGAGTAAATGCCAAGATCATGAATATACTTGAGTGTAGCTTCATGAAATGGTAATCCGAAATAATTTGATCAATCCAAAAGCTTATGAAAATATTTGATCAATCCCAAAATTCAGTTCCGTAATTTATGAAATATGGTAACACTGAATATTTTTTCCTCTTTTCTTTTTGATAGAAAAGCATTAAATGCCAGATTTTTATAGATTGTAACCGAATGTGAAGGAGTAAATACTAAGATCATGGAATATCATGACTTTAATTTATAAATAGTAATAAAAAAGGTATTGTTGGGAGATTATTAAATTTTTGTCCCGATTAAATTCGCTTTCCTTCCGGTCCGATTTATTAGTAAATGTGTTATTCTTGGCAAAAATATATAGTTTCTTTGGGTAAAATTTTGAGGTTTATGTATGTTGCAAGAACACATTTTTTTTTGTTGAAAGGAGAACAAAAATTTATTCCTTCAATTTTAAAATCCACAATGTCACGACTGCTTTGTCTGCTATTGATGAAATCCTCTTGCTTATGTTGGAAACATTTATGTGTCATTATTTTTAAGTGCTCTATTTTGATTTCTATTTACTACTGCACACTACATTAATGAATTATTTTTTTACTTTCACACACCACGTAATTACTACTTACACAACATAAAAATAACAAAAATTTAAAAACTACACTTTAGTCCCTAAAATTATACAAAACACTAAAATAAGTACTAATTAAATAACAACTACTACATACATACCCTTTTCTTCTCCCACCACTTTAATTCAAAACACATTAACCTTCTTCCCAAAACCTCCCCATCGGCAAAGCATACAAAAAAACTAAAATTGAAAGAGAAGAGAAGAGGAAGAAGAAGGGAAGAAGCGGAGAGAGTGGATTTCGAAGTGTAGAAGAAAAGAAGGAGAGAAGAATAATCAATTCAATCTATTCAAGGTATGTGAATTTTTGAAAATGTGTTTGAATTTTTGTGAATTTGTGTTTAAATGGAAGTGAATTTGTGTTTGACGTAATGGGTTTATATTGTATATAATGGGTTAGTATTTGGATGTAAATGGGTTAGTTGATTGATGTTTTTGGGTTGTATTTTGGTTTTTCCGCCATTTTTCCGGTTGGAAGGCCGGAGAAGATGATGAAACAGGACGCCGTGTGAGCGACGACCCCGTGGTAGGTTTCAACGCCATCCACACCGACGCCCCACTGCAAAGTGTGGGAAAATAAGGTAAGCCTCGAACGCCGGTATAGCCGATGTCGAAGTTGTTTCTACAACGCCGCCGGGTGACGGTCAAACAAAGCAGATATCCAAATTTTATTTCTTTAAAACGTCAGTTATGTTGTCGTTGTAATATGTTGGGCAACGTCAGGGGTGATGACGTTTTAGAACATTGGCTTGGCAATTTGTTAGCTCTTAAACGTCAGTGGTGTGGACGTTGTAAAGACCTATGAAACGCTGGTGCTGGTGACGTTCCAGAAGATTTCCATGCCAATGTCTTGTACCATAAACGTCACTAGTGATGACGTTGTAAAGGCTTGTTCAACGCCGATCGTGACGCTTTGAGGACGACAGGTTTGTGAGTTAGTTTAGAGGTTACATTGGTTAATTGATTACCATAATTTCATTAATAGGTTGTTTTATATAGGTTATTTTGTGCCCCTATATGTTGTTGTTTTATGCCTTTTTTATAACTTGTTTATGGTTAGCCTCTTTTATGAGTTTGTTTATGAAATTATTGTTAATGTTACATTGTATGAGGTTTATGTCTTATCCTTGAGCTTTGTTTATAAATGTCTAATTTCTATGTTAGTTGATTTCTTCATTTGACTGACAATTTATTTCTTGTATCATGTGTAGGAAATTATGACTAAGACGAGGTCCGGTAAGATCAGACGCTTGGCAGATAGCGATGAAGGTATCATAGTTGGATCAAGTGTGGTGCGGAAGCACCCTCAAGCTCAAGTTTAGCCTAGTATTGTTTCGAACATACAAGTGTGCCATATAAAAGAAGGAGTAAATGACTAAAGAATGTGCAAGCAGAGATAGACATGCGAACGAGCCAACCGAGGTCGGTTTAGAGAGATAGATGAGGTAGTTGAGACCACCGAGCCGGGCTTGAAACACAATGGGAGTGGAGGCTCCTTCACTTACAGCTGAGACTGCTGTGTGATGATAGTGTCGTGGCCAAGATTGAGTCTGCTGAGACACGCTGGGAGGCAGCTCCATCACTTACGCTGATTCCAAGAGTTAGGGGCCACCACTGAAGTCATGGAGATGAGACACACCGGGAGTGCAGCCTCCTTCCGGGATGCTTGATCCAGCTTGCAGCATTCTAGTATCGCTGGTGCCACCACTCGAGTCAAGTTGGAGATGGAGACACAATCGGGAGTGCAACCTCCTTCTCGGGACAGCTTGAGCCGGGCCAGGATTCCAAGATTGCTGGGGCCACCACCGAGTCAATGGAGATGGAGACAAAATCGAGAGAGTGCACTCTTTCTCTCGGGACGCTTGACCCGCTTTTGATTCCAAGATCGTTGGGGCTACCATCGAGTCGCTGGAGATGGAGACACAATCGGGAGTGCAGCCTTCCTTCGGGACAGCTTGATCCAGCTGTGCATTCTAGCATCGGGCCGGTGCCATTACGTAACAGAGAGCCAATCCACTCGGGGCCACTATAGTGAGGCATCGTAATGCCGGTGCATGTATAGATGACATCCGGAAGTGCCGGGCACCGACAGAGGCGTATAAATGAGTGTTTACAATACGACAAAGATGATGATGGTGTGGTGGTGGACATCGATGTTCTATTGGGGAAGGATTGGAAGGAGCATGTTGGTTACGCTGTTGTTGAATAAGAATGTATGTTTTTTAGGTTTTATAATCTTATTACATATTTGTGAACTTATATTTGTTCACATATCTAACTTTATATATAAACTCATTTGAACAGACCGATGTATAATTGGATGTAAGCAGCATACATCTTCCTTGAAGATATGGAAGATTGATGCACGTGATTTAATTCAAGGCAAGGTCGGAGAGCTAACCCGCTGTACAACTGCATAATCTTCATATAGCCAAGCTTAATCGTGTGGTAGTTTGTGCTTTTGTTGAGAGGTGGAATCCTGTAACAAACACTTTCCATTTGCCATTCGTGAGATGACGATCACACATTAGACGATGTCCGATATATCACAGATTACCGTTGATGGAATGGTCATGAACTATGAATTTGCAAAAGAGGAAAACTCTGCTACATTTGTTCACGAGCCGTTAGGGATTCCAACAGCGACGTGACAAAGGAGTTAGAACATGTTGGTGGACTACGATCGCCCAAAAGTTGGCTAAAGAATACCTTGCGGGTAAATACGTGTAAGAAGCAATCAGCGGTGAGGCATCGAAGTTCGGTCGATCGCGCCGATAGTTATCAGGATCAAGTCGTGCACGGATATCTATTGTATCTTCTGCATGTGCTTTGATGCAAGACCGTAGTGGGGATAAGATAAACATTAACTACCTTCATTTTATACGGATCCGGATAAGGTTGGTGATTGGGCTTTGGTGCCGCCACATCGGCAAATCTTTACCGACAACTATCAAGGCCACCAGAATAAAGATCGTTGGAATTTCGATACCTAACATTGCAGTGAGGTAACACTTGTTTTTTACATTTTTTTGTTTTTAGTGTTTAAAGAAATATTTTGTAATATGTGTTTTGCAAGCACGGGTGTACTTAACATTTTCATTCATCATGTAACTCCACCAAACACTAAATTCATGAAGGGAGATGGTAATGACATTAAAGTGGAAACATGTTACGGGAATTAATGACACTGTGGCATTGTCATCAAGTATAGGCATACAAGAGAGGACTTGGACTTGATGGAGGCCCGAGAAGTAAGTTAACTAAATTTATCTTGTAGGTTGTAACTTGTCCGGTTCTGCTCAACTTACATTATCTTCTATTTTGTAGGTTGTTTGGGATGCTTATCGGCAATTTAGAACGGTGCCTGAGAATGACGATGTTGGTTCTATGGGTGCATAATGACATTGGACATTGAAGAGGTGTATCACCCAAACCGTGTCGTCCGTCAATTTGGCCATATTCAAGCTATCCTCACCACCAATTCTTCCAAAGGCATCGAATCGGTTGGTAGGCGAACAAAGACAATGTCACTCATGAATCACGCGACGATGATCAGATCCATTTTGCAAATCATCTAGTCAATAAGGAACAAAGGATGAGAAAAGCCAGGTTTGATCGGGAATGCACGCCTGAGTATATGACTTGGTATCGAGGTGTTGCCGCAAGGCCGCTTGATCGGGTGTCAAGAAAAGAAAGCAACGAGATTCAAGAGAGGTATTTGAATATACAATCTATTTTGTTGTTTTTTTCAATTTAATGAACGCTTTTATGTTTAACATGTGGTGAGGATGAATGCAAGCGGCAGAGTGATTGATGCGTACGAGATGCGTAATGAAAATGCTTCTAAAAAATCAAAAAGGATTTAGTGAAAGCGCTCAGATGGCGTAAGAGTTCCCGACTACAGTGCATGTACACAAGATGTTGAAGATGACGGTGTCGGGCTTCAAGAATCTAGTCATATACAAGCTCAAAGACCAAAGAAGCTGCTCGAGGACCGCTAAAAGACTTAGTTGTCTTATAGCATTGACACATTTATAACTTTGACACATTTATTACTTTCATAAGTTTAATGTTTGGATTGTTTAAAATGGTGATTAGATTTAGTATTTGGATTTTGTAGACTACATTAGCTTTGGTTTGGTTTGTTTTTTTATTCCCCGTTGAATTGCTATTTGTTCGTATGCGATTTGGGTTATTTGGCCTTTGATATTTGAATTGGTGTCACTTGAATTGGTGTGATCTATGGGCTTTTGCTATTTGAATTGGTGTGACTTGGTATTTTTGGCCTGTGTTATTTGAAATGCCATTTCTTGGTTCTGTTTCTGAAGAGGCTACCCACACCGGCGTTCATGGCACACTGATGTATAACATTTTTATGATAAAAATTACGATATTTTATATATTTTATCAACTCTTTCTATATAAAATATAAGAAATTATAACGATAATCTTATGTAATATCAATAGTTATGAATAAGTCTAAAATAATATAAAAATCTAGTAAAAGTAATAAAAGTTATAAATTTTGTACCGGTTTAGTAACCGGAGTGTCGTGGTCGATTTACGTGGGTGTTTTTGGTGTTTATTTGCATTTTTAGATAAACCAAAACCCCGAGTGATTTACACTTTTTGAAGTTAAAACATGTCTTTGAAGGAAGTAAGGAAGTGCCACGAGATTAAGAATTCAAGTGGATCATCAATTCGTAGTATTATTATCGAATTATATTTTCGACGAACAAATGGCCCATCAAAAGGCATTTTCTGAAGAAGAGTCCTTCATGAAAGTTATAGATCTTTTGAAGAGCTTTCCAACGCTTCTTGAATTATGTCATTTGGAGATCGAGCTCAAGTTATGATATTATCAAGTTTCGATCAAGATTTGGAAAATGTTACCCGATCAATCCGGATTAACCGGATCGATCCGGCTTATCCGATAAGGAAACATAATGATGATTAATATGTGGTTATGCAGAGGATAAGCCTGGGGATAATATTTTTATTCCCGGATCGATCCGACCTAACTCCGGATCGATCCGCCTTGAAAATTTCTCCTATAAATACAGCATTCATGCAGGCTGTTGGAGGAGGTACCAAAATATATATACTAGCTTATATATATATATATATATATATATCTTCTAATCTCTTAAATTAGTAGTAGTAATGTATATATTAGTAGGCATTATGCCATAAATAATGTAGAAGCCGTAGTATCTTTGTAATGCTTGGACGGTTATCGGGAGTTCGATGTTGAAGAAGTTGTTGTAATTTCCGGAGAATACGGCCTCTAAATCAGCAGTTGTAACCTGGTAATATTCTAAAGTTTTATGTTTGTTGTTTATATGTTTTTTTATAATGTTAGTAGGCTAAATCTATAACTAGCCAAGATATGTAATTGAAATATTTCAATCTTTTTGGTAAAATGGATGATGACTATAACTAAAATTGATTAAAATTGAATTTGATGAATCTTTTTCTACTTGAAATGTATTGAAAATATTCGTATTGACGTAATTAACCAATATGAATCGCACCATAACCTAATGACGAACTAAACGGTGAAGTTAGGATACGAGAAAAAGGTAGAAAACCGGAGGGTAAAATGGCCGAGTGAAAACGTGACAACGTAATCCTATTTCCTACCCGGGGTAGAATTGTTTTATCTTTGAAAAGAGAAACACTTCTTGAAATTATCTCAGACTCGAGATCTAATTACGCTTAATTCACCCGCTCGATCAAGATCCTTAACATTGACCGCATGACAAAACGGAGTACCCAATCTTTTGATGACATTGACAGCTTGATTTAGACATATGACAGCTTTCAGACACCGTGTGAGATGGAATCGTTGAGCCGAGGAGTGCATCGCTTCACATATTCAATTGGACCTAATAAAAGGAAGAACAAGCACATCCATTAAACTAAAAAGATTGAATAATTCAATTACATATATCTTGGCTAGTTCTATAATAATTATTAGTATTTAATATATTGGTATCTATATATCTATATATTTATATATTTTACTATTTATGTATTACTATATATATTTATGTATTTATATATATTATATTAGTTTAGTTTTAATTTATGCATGTATTTTTCGCTTATTAGTATAAGAGTGACTGTATGATAAACTCGCGATTTAGATTGAGTTAATAATAGCTTTTTGGTGTTTAACCACACTTAAAAGAATTACCACGTTCCCTGAGGATTCGACACCTGACTCACCATACTAGCACTACAATTTGACCCGGTACACTGCCGGTAAGAATTGTAATAGTCTAGAAATAGTCCGTTAGCTTTTTGGCGCCGTTGCCGGGGAACGTCGCTAATTTTTCTTTGTGTCTATGGTTACTACTTGTATCAGCTCAAAATTCTCGAGGATAAGTCAACACTTTTTCTTATCTCATTTCTATTTTATTTTTCGCTGGTATCTACCTTATTTTAGTTACCAATTTTCTTCTTCTACCAAAGTCGAGTATTTTCTATTTTCAAGTAGTTGATGACCGTATGGTAAGACTCCACTCACTCCTTATCACCGACATAAACAATTACTTAAAGGCAAAGCTAAGAGTAGAGAGTAAACGTAGTCAAACAAAGCCAAGGACTTCTTGGCAGATCTCCGCAAGAATCATCTTCAAATCGAAATACTAAAATGATCAAACCAATGATTTAAACACTCTGAACAAGTGGCTAGATCATGCTCAAGCGGCATGGACAACACCCTATTAACCCTAATAATAATCAAAATCCTAATAATAGGAATAATCGTAATCGGAACCGTAATAATCGTAATAACCCACAAAACCCGAGACCCATCTCGCTATCGCACTCATAGCAAGGAACCGCACTAATAATCCCATTCTTTTACCCAATGAAGGAGCTTAACAATTTCAAATTAAATCTCATCTTTTGGTTTAATTGACACAAGAGCCCAATTTCTAGAGAGAGGATGATGAAGATCCACATCATCATCTCTATCTTTTCAAGAATTGTGCAATACACCTAAAAGTCAAGGTACTCATCGTGAGTTAACGAATGTCTATGTTTCCTTTTTTTCTAAAAGCGACGAGCACGAGATTGGTTTATGTCTCTTCCACATCACTCACCGACTAGTTGGGAGGATATTCAAACCGAATTTTTGAAACAATATTTCACTCTCGACTAAATTTGGAATTAAAAGTCGAGGTTGCTAACTTTAGACAAGGATCTCAAGAAACGCTGGGAATGCTCCTGAGAGATTTAAAAATCATAAGAGCTTGTCCCCACCATGGTTATTCCTTAGATATGCAAATCCAACTTTTCCGTCAGAATTACTTAAAAGACTCACGACGGATGTAGATCATGCATGTGGTGGTTCTTTAATGACGAGTGAAGCACAAACAGCTTTATTTATGCTATGTAAAAGATTTCCAAAATAACAGAATGTGGGAAACCGGTTCTAGCACTAAAAGTAGCTTTTGGCAGAGAATGTACATCTAATACATAAGTTCTAGCATATTTGGAGAATTTGAGTAGGAAATTTGATGGCCTACAATCTAACAAAACCTAAGTTCGTAAAATAGTACACCCACCGAATACTCAAATCAGATAATATGCCATTAGTGGATCAAGAACCAAAAGGATATTCGAGAGAGGAGGTAAGTTTTCTTCAAAGAAGATAGGAATTTGAACAATGCATATTCAAACTCGCTTAATGCTATTGTAAGAGACCACCCAACTTTTCGATGGTCTCAAAACCCTAGTAAGCAAGGACAACCGCCATATCTAGTTCCATATAGAATTGCCTAATAATCAAGTTTATCGTGAGATACCTCTAATCGAATTTACAATCATTACCCAGATCCTATCCTCAACACACCACTCAGAGTATACCAAGAACTCAAAGTTCAACTCAAAGATGCGTATGGGTTGAAAATGGGAGAAACTAATGGAAAATATGATGGGTGTGGTGTCTACTCAAGCTAAAAATATGGAAACAATGATGACTTCTATAGTACAAATACTAAAGATATGAGTACAATAAAAACATCTATGAGTGGTCATGATACCTGTAACGAGGACGATAGGAAGCCTCATTAAGAAATATGGAAGATCATTTGAGTAGGAAGGTGAACGTAAAACAATAGACCACCGTGAGGATTACCAAGTAACACCGAAAGAACCGAGAGAGGTAAATGTCAGAGTTACTGTAAGAGAAAACTCGTGGTAGTAATGAGTAGAAAACTTCGGAAATAATGAAGTAGAAGATGATTTAGATGGTAAGAATGATGAAACTAAAGATGAACATGAATTCATCACGAGGAAGAAGAAATTATAGAAAATTTCTTGAAAAGAAATAAGTGTGGAACCCGAAATGAAGGTGAGAAATGGGTAAAAATCCCGAGGATTTCGGAAGATCCCATGGATGAAGATTTAAGAAATTTATTCAAGGAACATGTTGGAGTAAATGATATCAAAACAAGGATGACAAACAGAAGAGTTGAAAAATCAAGTAGAGATTGATTCAGTGAGCTTTTAAAGAAAAAATTTCAAGATCATGATACATGGCAACCAAGTAACGCCAAAGATTTAAGGAGAAAGGAAAAGAGAAAATGACTTCGGATCAAAGGTTATAGATTTAGAATCTTTACCTTACCCACCTAAAGATCAAATTAAAAATAAAACCGATAAGAAGTATGCTCGCTTCTCAATACTTTTCGCCATCTTCATGTTAATATCCCCGTTATCAAGCTCTAGTTAATATGCCCGCTATGGAAAGTTTTCAAAGATATTCTATCAAACAAGAAAAAGTTAGAAGAATATGAGAATATTTGCCTCAATGAAGAATGTTCTCGTAATTTTACAAAGATAAATTACCACCTAAAATGAAAGATCTCGGTAGTTTTACAATTCCTTGTGAAATTGGAGGATTTTTGTTTAAAAAGTACTACGTTATCTTGGAGCAAGTATTAATCTCATGTCTTATGAGTGTTAGGTGTGATGCCCGAAAGACAATTTTGTAATTATTTTATTTAATAAATGAAATGATATTATTATTCATATTTATTATTCTCATATTCACCGATGTGACAATAGTATTTACACTACGTAAAACCATAAAGTATATCGTTTATGTAATCACTTAACTCAAAGTTGTAATGGATATACACGGGAGGATTGAGTTAAGGAAGATGTAATCAAAATAAAATTAGCCCGTAGTGAAGTTAATCGAGAGTATCGGGTCTCTCATTTAACGTGCTATTAATGCGCCTGTAACACAATAGTGTGATTGTCTTATCCGACTTTCGTTAAGAGAACCTAGTGGGGCATTTATATATGATAGATATATCATATGTATCGACCGATTTGATTAGAGTTCACGATATAATTCCATGATCGAGAAGTCTTATCAATTAATCGATGATCATATTTATGGATATATCTTAATCCTCGAGGTGATCAGCGCCAACCGCTTGAATTAGCATGAGGTTTGACTTGACGGTTAAGGATTACACCGAGTCCGTGGTCCTGAATTACCCCATCTTGGCATTGTAATCGATTGAGTGAGTAGTCCGTGTTATCACAGATACGGAATCCATTCCTTCCATTTATGGAAGTAGATAGACAGCCTCTTTATTTGTTAATCCTAGAAACCGATCGATCGCACGAGTTCATATTATTAATCGATTAGCTACCAAATGAGTTGTATGAATTAATTGATCACTGTGGGTTAATGGTAAATAAGGATAAGAGGTTCTAAAAAGTGGTTAACGATAACTTCCCGATTTAGAATGAGCAATGCATGGAGGATTAATCCATATGTAATGATTGTATCAATGGACGCTATTATTATTCTCGTGAGAGATAAATATAATCTTTTAATCGGAGGAGTGCAACAATGGATTATGGTGGCATATTCCTCGTGATTGATTTATCGAATATAATTATTCGCTCGTAAGATAATTATTTATTTGATTTATCGGAGTCGCTGATTATTAGTCCATGGTCCCCGACGTGCCTCCTATATAGCATAGCTATTATCGGACGTCGAGTCCTAATAATATTAATCTAGTTCTTGTTGGACTTTATTAAAACGATATGTGAATTAATTGTTTAGTGGACTATTAAATTAGTTGGGCTAAATAATTAAATATGTGGAAAAGACATTTTCCATAATCTTGGCCCAATTATTGTGTAATGGCAAAATTAATATTGACTAGGTCAATATGTTAAATTTCGCCCCCCTCATTAATATGGAACAAGAAATTATTTTCTTGTGTATTAATAAGACATGTGCATAAAATATTATTGGATAAATATTTATGGAAAGAAATAAAGATAAATATTATTCTAGATTTGTTCTAGAATATTATGGAATTATCTTTTATTAATTGGATTATTTATTTGTAAAATAAAAATCCTTGGAGACTAAGTTTTACTCTCCAATATAAAGAGAGTTCTTCCAAGCCTTAAGACAATATAAAAATTTCGACCACTCTTGCAAATTAGAGGGAAGAATTTTCGGCCAAGGGTTGGGGAAAAATCTTGGAGGTTTTTCCGGGTAGCATATCAGAAGGGTTCGAGTCGAGAATTTCCTTCCACCGGGAATTGCTTGGATCACACGTACGGAAGATCGTGGTGCTCTTCACACAAGCTTTTATTCTTTCCTTTATGTTCTTCAACTTGGATTTTGAGATCCAAGAGGTATGTTCTACAACCCCTTGTCAGATGTAGATCTAGTTATTTTATTACGTGTATTTTATAGATCTAGATCCTTTAAATCGCCTGCTATGGATGATATTACTAACAAAGTGGTATCACGCCAAGGTGATCTATATTTATACGTATAAAATATTAGATTCTAGAGTGGTAAAACATGTTGATTTATTTTTGTCCCAATTTTTTTAAAGTAAATGAAAATTTTGTTTTATTTTTTTATGTTATGAATGTCTTGGTTGAAGAGATGGATTGGGGTTGGCAGATCGCTTACTGTTAGATCTATTGTAGAATTCCTTTGTTTAAGAACAATCGAAAGATAGGAATTGTATTTTATTTATGTCAATTTTCTAAATTTATATGTAAAAGTAGCATCTTTTATTGTAATTTTGAATATCCGGCTGGAAAAGATGAAGATCTTGCTGGAAAATTGAAGATCAAGGTGAAACCCAAGGTATGAACGAGGAGAAACGGATAAAATTTTATTAAAACTGCTACAGGATTTTTGCGACGCTGAAAAGCGTCGCTATAAGTCCTGTTCATAAATAATTGCATGCGGCTAAGTTTTTTTTTGATATGGGGCTGCATGTAAAATTTTTTTTAACCTAATCTTTTTTTTCTTTTTATCATTCTGCCGTTTGGCATAACAAAAAAAAAAATTTATTTTTATGGAAAATAATTTGTGCAGCCGCCAAATTGTAACAAAAAAAAAAAAAATTTTTTTTTGGAAAATATTTTTTTTGGTAACAGCCGCATATAATAATAAAAAAAAATTTGTTGGAAAATAATTTTTTTTTGGTAACAGCCGCATATAATAAAAAAAAAAAATTTTGGATTAATTATAATAAATTGGATTTATTTAATTTAAAAATACATTTTCTCCTCTCGGTGTTCGTGGTTCGATCCGCGTGTTCGAGTTCAAGATTCAAGATCAAGACTCAAGACAACAAGATTGTAATTTATTTTTCCTAGGATAGATTAGATACGGGGGTACCAATAATCCATCTCGGTGTTTAAATTTTCCGCAATTTATTTTTTATATGTTTGATCATAAAATAGATATAAAATCGGAATTGCCATGACATGCATCATATCATAAATCCACTCCATGCATACATATAGAATTTTAATTTTGGTAATTAAAATAGGCATGTATACAAACTCGCGTAATTAGTTGAAATTTAATTAATACGTGGTAATTAATTAATTTATTAACTAATTAAAGATCCGAGGACGGGTTATGAAATCGTTAAGCCTTTCGTGTGTCCTCGTGAACCGCCTTAAAGCCCAAACGAGATCACGTTTTCAATTCGTGAGTGTCTACTTAGATTGAATGATGGTAAAAGAACAATAAATCTTGGATAAAACGGTTCGCTTATAGGTTGGGTGGTCAATCGAGCTAGGCTCGACCGACTTAACCTCCTAGTGTGATGTATGGACGGGGTCCGCAAGACTAAGCTACACCAACGAGCGGAGGGGTGATTTCTTCTTATCTCAACGGGGCTCTCTTGACCCGACTTCGTCCGATCATTCACATATGTTCCAACGAATAGACGGGTAGGCTTGCTTACGCTATCGACACCATTCGAATCCTTGATTCGATGTGCTTTTATGTTAACATCAAAAAGACGTGGTTAGTTAACCCACCACCACTTCCAAAATATTGAGGAGCGGGGAGGCGACAACCAACCCCACGGCCTCTACTATGATACAAGTAAGTGAGAAATGGTGACGCCGAGGCGCTTTGATTTCGCCCCCTAAGGACGGTGTTCACCCCTATCAACATTCATGGCTTGGTCTCCTAAAGGATAGGATTTTCTGGTACTGTTGGGTCACCGACCTATCCTAAGACGGCACACTCGGGCGCATATAAGAGATCCGATATAGTAGGTCACACTCATAAAGGATATTTTTGATAATATCTAGGCTAAAAAGGAAGGTAATCAATGAATAAAAGGAATCAAATGGATGTCTGATTCTCACAAATTCATTTAACTCGAAACCGCCATCTCTTTGAAGAATCGAGGAAGAGTTAAAACCTTGGAATAGTAGAGTAGAATCTTTTAGGTACTAAAATAAATTATATAGTAGTGTTAAACTTGAATTAATACATGTCATTTTATTTTCAAAGAAATGTCCACTTCAAATTTCACATCGTCAAAATTAACGGAAACAACTTTAAGAAATGGAAGATCCAAAACTCACATGAGTATACACGGTGGCGATCCAAAACCTGGTAAGATCGAGATCGAACAAATGTGAATCGCCGGATCGAAGGCGTATAACCGGCTCGTGGGATCATCTTGGCGGCAAAGATCGGAGGTTATTAGGACCGTGATTGAAGAGTTTGAGACCGCAGGAGAAATCACGCGGAAACTTACTTGATGTTTGGATCACCTAGCAATCAAGCATGACACGATGCCATAAGGATGGTCGTTAACACTAAATTGAAGAAAGGACAAGCAAAGGAATGGTCATGTTTTGAATATGATCGCCATTTCAATGACACCGGTATTCATGGATCAATGTTCGGCGAAGCAACTCAAGTCTCAATGATTTTGGAATCGTTGACTCGAGTTTATCCTGCTCAAAACTCAAGATCTCACGGGCAAACATGAATTGACCATGACACGATGTCGAATGAATCGACTATCTACGAGGCTTACTATCGAAAGATAAGGTCCAAGTAGGGATAAGAAAGTCAAGCCAATTTGGCCGGCCTGTGTCATCAAACAAGCCTAAGGCCAAACCAAAGAAGAAGGGTAATTTTGCACCTGTGCTCAAGCCAATGAAGAAAAAGAAAGCCAAGAAAGTTGATTTGCGCCAAGCCCAAGGGCAAATGCTTTTATCAGAAGCGAGGTAGGACATTGGAAACGCTATTGTCCGGATTATCTTCGTGATGTGAAAGATGGCAAAGTCAAGGTCGTCGTTGGGAAAGATAAGAAAGGTAATTTGGAATTACTATTCTTGGAATCTTTTAATGTAGCTAAAGATGTGTCCACTTGGATACTTGATACCGGAGCTACTAACCATGTATGTTCTTCATTGCGTAATCTTAGTTCGTGATGATGAGTCGGGAAGAGGGTTCTCGTTGATGCGAGTAGGCATCGGGAGCCATTTCAAGCAAAGCAAAGGGGAGCTATGGACTTGCATTTTAATAATAGAATTTTACATTTAGACAATGTTTATTTTATTACCAATTTCAGAGAAATTTGATTTCTCATTCGCTTTAGTTGAACAATCATTTTCTGCTTCAAATTTGAATGGTGAATTTGTTATTTCAAGAATGGCTTTGAATTATGTTCAACTATAAATGAAAACGGTTTATATTTTATAAGACCACATAAAGCTCCCTACTTAATAATCAAAATGTTAAAATCGCCATCAAAGATCTCGCTAAAAGGCGTAAAGTTTTCAAGTAAAAGAAGATAAAACATACTTGTGGCATCTAAGGCTCGCCATATTTCCTGGAAAGACTCAAAAGACTGTAAAAGGCTCAAGCCTTAGGTGAGTCATCCTGCTGACACACCGCCACCATGCGAGTGTTGCCCTGAGGGAAAATGACTAAGCCGCCCCTTCTCATCAAAGGGTAATAGAGTTAACGGAACTCTAGACTTAGTGCATTCAGACCTTTGTGGTCCGGATGAACGATAAGCTAGGAGGCGGATACGAGTACTTTGTGACTTTCATTGATGACTACTCGAGATTCGGTTATGTTTATCTCACGACAGAAAACTGAGGCTTATGGAAAGTTTAAGGAGTTCCAAGGTAGGTCGAAGGCAACCAGGCAAGTCATTGAAATGCCTTCCTCGGATCGTGAGGTGAGTATTTAGATATCGAGTTCATTGACTACTTGATCAAAAAGGAATTTGTTTCCAACGCTCGCGCTTAGACACCTTTAGCAAAACGGAGTTGCCGAGAGGAGAAACAGACATTGATTAACATGGTTAGATCAATGATGAGCTACGCCACTACCTATATCCTTTGGGGTTATGCTTGTAAGGCTGGGTCTACATTTTGAATGCAAAGGTCGCCCAAGTCTGTTTAAAAGTCACCACTTGAGATGTGGTCGACATTGCGTAAAGCACGCGCTACTTCAGATATGGGGTTGTCCCGCACATGTGCCGATGGACAAGACTACCAAGCTACAATCACGCACTCAAAGTATGTTTGTTTGTAGGCTATGCAAAAGGTACACGTGGTGGTCTATTTTACGATCCGAAGATAACAAAGTGCTAGTCTCGACTAACGCCACGCTTTTGGAGGAAAGTTATATGAAAGACCACTGCACTCAAAGTAAAATTGTACCAGAGGAATTACTTCTCCGATGACGCCAGGCCTATTGTGGTCGCCGATGTTCCTGTAAACAACACTACTAATACAAATCGCTACTCCGACATTCCTGCTCCACCTAGACGCATCGCAAGAGTGGTTCGCCACCGTTCGGCACGGCAGATGGATTTGCAGAGGCAAACGAGTCGCCTCGATGGGTGGAAGATGATCCTCCCACCTATAAGAAGGCCATATTGGATCACGATAAGGATAAATGGATTGACTCAATGAATCAAGAGATGGAGTCTATGTACTCTAACTCGCTTTGAAACTTGTAGAACTTCCTCAGGTGAAAGGCCCATTGATGTAAATGGCTCTACAAGCTTAAAGAGAGGAGTAGATGGGAAGGTCGAAACCTTCAAAGCACGGCCGGTAGCCAAAGGTTACACACAATGAGAGGGTATTGACTACGAGGAAACCTTCTCACCTGTGGGCTATGATGAAAACCATCCGCATCCTCCTTTCGATTGTCGCATGCCTGGATTATGAATCCTCGCAATGGATGTTAAGAAAGCGCTTTAAACGGCTTTCGACGAGGAAATCTATATGCAAAGAACCGTATGATTCATTGAAGAAAGACGAGCACATGGTGTGCAAGTTGCTCTCGATCCATTTATGGGTTGAAGCAAGCATATCGCTCCTGGTATCATAGATTCGATCACACGATCAAGTCTTATGATTTCAACAACACTTTGTCGAATCTTGTGTGTACAAGAAGGTTATCAAAGATAGTGTTGTATTTCTAGTGTTGTACGCTGATGACATACTCCTAATTGGCAACGATAAGGGATGATGTCCGACGTGAAAAGTTGGTTGACCACGCAATTCCAAAAGAAGGATTTGGGAGAAGCGAAGTTATGTTATAGTGGATCCAAATTATAAGTGGATCGCAAGAACAAGATGTTAGCTCTGGCCCCAAGCAACTTATATAGATAAGTGCCGCACGCCAAAAAGATGGAGAACGCAAAGAAGGGTTTTCTACCAACCCGTCACGCGCTTACTCTCTAAGACTCGTGGGCCTCAAACTCTCAAGAGGTCAAGCTATGGGAAGAGTGCCATATGCCTCGGCCGCTGGTAGTCTTATGTATGCTATGAGGTGTACGAGACTCGACATTTGTTACGGCGCTGGATTAGTCACTGCTACCAAATCCAGTGGCAGCCGTGATCGACAAGAGTAAAGAATCTCATCAAATATTTGAAGAGAACCGTAAATTATATGCTCGCTCATTCGAGTGGGAGTTTGAGCTAGCGGGTACACCGATTCGATTTTCAATGACATTGCAGATGATTCTAAATCTACCGTTCTGTTTACGCTTGGTGGCGGTGCAAAGAGAATGGAGAAGCTAAAAGCAATCCAAAGACAAATTGATTCAACAATGGAAGTCGAGTTCATAGCCGCCTCGGAGGCAGCCTAAAGAAGCAGCTTGGTTAAGAAAGTTCATCGGATTAGCGTTGTCCCTAATGTCAAGATCCTATTCCTCTCTATTGTGATAACAATGGGGCCATTGCCAACTCTAGGAACCTCAAAGCACAAGAAGTCGGAAGCATATAGAGAGAAAATATCGGGTGATCAACCCATTTTGTCGACAGAGTGGACATTTCCACAAGAAAATCGCTCCGCCGATAATCTCGCCGATCCATTCACCAAGACGCCGATTGAAGCTTTTAGTCGACACTTGGAGAATATAGGTATTAGAGACATGACTCATTTGCTTTAGAGCAAGTGGGAGTGATAGTTTGTCAGATTTAAATAATAGGTGTGCTCTAAAACAATTAATCACATGCTTTCGTGCAAGTGGGAGATTGTTAGTGTGATGCCCGAAAGACAATTTTGTAATTGTTTTATTTAATAAATGAAATGATATTATTATTCATATTTATTATTCTCATATTCACCGATGTGACAATAGTATTTACACTACATAAAACCCTAAAGTATATCATTTATGTAATCACATAACTCAAGTTGTACGGGATATACACGGAGGATTGAGTTAGTGAAGATGTACTTAAAATACAATTAGCCCGTGAGTGAAGTTAATCGGAGAGTATCGGGTCTCTCCTTTAACGTGCTATTAATGCGCCTGCAACACAATAGTGTGATTGTCTTATCCCGACTTTCGTTAAGAGAACCTAGCTGGGGCATTTATATATGATAGATATATCATATGTATCGGACCGATTTGATTAGAGTTCACTTATATAATTCCGTGATCGGGAAGTCTTATCGAATCAATCGATGATCATATTTATGGATATATCTTAACTCGAGGTGATCATACCAACCGCTTGAATCGCATGAGGTTTGACTTGACGGTTAAGGATTACACCGAGTCTGGTGGTCCTGAATTACCCCATATTGGCATTGTAATCGATTGAGTGAGTAGTCCGTGTGTTATCACAGATACGGAATCCATTCCTTCCATTTATGGAAGTAGATAGACAGTTCCTTATTTGTTAATCCTAGAAACCGATCGATCGTATTTGAGTTCATATTACATCGATTAGCTACCAAATGAGTTGTATGAATTAATTGATCACTGGGGTTAATGGTAAATAAGGATAAGAGGTTCTAAAAGTGGTTAACGGTAACTTCCCGATTTAGAAATGAACAAATTTATGAGGATTAATCTATATGTAATGATTGTATCAATGGACGCTATTATTATTCTCGTGAGGAGATAAATATAATCTTTAATCGAGGAGTGCGCCACGGATTACGGTGGCATATTCCTCGTGATTGATTTATCGAATATAATTATTCTGTTCGTAAGATAATTATTTATTTGATTTATCGGAGCCGCTGATTATTAGTCCATGGTCCCCGACGTGCCTCCTATATAGCATATCTATTCTCGGACCTCGAATCCTAATAATATTAATTTAGTTCTTGTTGGACTTTATTAAAACGATATGTGAATTAATTGTTTAGTGGACTATTAAATTAGTTGGGCTAAATAATTAAATATGTGGAAAAGACATTTTCCATAATCTTGGCCCAATTATTGTGTAATGGCAAAATTAATATTAACTAGGTCAATATGTTAAATTTCGCCTCATTAATATGGAACAAGAAATTATTTTCTTGTGTATTAATAAAGACATGCATAAAATATTTATTGATAAATATTTATGTGAAAGAAATAAAGATAAATATTATTCTAGATTTGTTCTAAAATATTATGGAATTATCTTTTATTTATTGGATTATTTATTTGCAAAATAAAATCCTTGAGGCTAAGTTTTACTCTCCAATATAAAGAGATTTCTTCCAAGCCTTAAGACAATATAAAAATTTTCACCACTCTTGCAAATTGTAGAGGGAAGAATTTTCGCCAAGGGTTGGGGAAAATCTTGAGGTTTTTCCGGTAGCATATCGGAAGGGTTTGAGTTGAGAATTTCCTTCCACCGAGAATTGCTTGGATCACACGCACGGAAGATCGTGTGTGCTCTTCACACAAGCTTTTATTCTTTCCTTTATGTTCTTCAACTTGGATTTTGAGATCCAAGAGGTATGTTCTACAACCCCTTGTAGATGTAGATCTAGTTATTTTATTACGTGTATTTTATAGATCTAGATCCTTTAAATCGCCTCCGCTATGGATGATATTACTAACATTGAGGATTATAAGAAACTAGGCATAGAAAACTTACTTAATACCGAAATGACTCTTCAAATGGAAGATAGATCGCTTAAATACCCTAAAGGAATTATCGAGGATGTATTGGTTAAGATAGATAAATTTCTACTTCCCAAAGAGATTTTGTAGTCATGGAAATGGAAGAAGGATATTCAAAGACCACTTATTCTAGGTCGCCCATTCCTAGCTGTGAAGAACGTTAATCGATGTCCAAAAAGGAGAATTAATACCGAGAGTTAACGAAGATACAGCTTGCTTTCAATATATTCAAAGCTATGAAACATCCATACAGCATCACCGTAATCATGTTCTTTTATAGAGGATATTCACAATGTCTATGATATTCAATTACCAAATTTTATAAAGACAGATTAAGAATGCCTAGCATTGTCTATCTATAAAGAGAATAAGAAGGACATCTAAATGAAAGAGATAATCCTTTATCCGAATAAAGGAAGTTTTAGTCCTAAACCACCATGGCATCAAGATCTGGAATTAGAACCGAAGGTCCAGCTTTAAAACCTTCAGTAGAAGATCCACCCAAGAATTCAGAGTTGAAACCACTTCCTTTAAATCTTAAGTATGCTTTTCTTGAAACTAATAATCTATTACCGGTTATTATTTCACAACCTTAATCGAGCTACAAGAAGACCAATTACTTAGAATGTTGAAAAAGCATAAGAAAGCATTTGGTTGACAAAGAGTGTATATTCAAGGAATTAGCCCGAGATTTATGCTCATAAAATTAAGGAGGACGCTAAACCTTGTATTCAGCCACAACGCCGCCAATCCGAATTTTGCGCCTAATTGTTAAGAAAGAGGTTATTAAATTATTAGAAATGGGGATAATCTTTCCTATATCCGATAGTGAATGGGTAAGTCCAACTCAAGTGGTACCAAAGAAAGCGAGGTTTCACAAAGAAAGGAAAATGATAAAATGAATGGATTCCGACAAGAGAAATTACCGGATATCGAATGTGCATTGATTTTGAAAACTTAACGATCATACTAAGAAAGATCATCATCCACTTCCATTCATAGTGCAAATGTTGGAACGCTTTAAGTGGACATAAGTATTATCGCTTTTAGATGGTTATTCGTGATATTTACAAATATTCATTGCAAAGCAGAGATAGAGAAAAGACTACTTTCACTTGTCCGTATGGAACCTTCGCTATAAAAGAATGCCGCTTGGTTTATGTAATGCACCACCTACATTTCGTAGATGTATGATGGCTATATTTTCCGACATGGTCGAGAAGTTTTTAGAAATTTTTATGGACGACTTTAGTGTATACGGAGATTCCTTCGATGAATGTTTATCGACTTAACGAGTGTTACAACGCTGTGAAGATACCAATTTAGTTTTAAATCGGAAAAATGTCACTTAATGGTATCGTAATGGATTGTTTTAGACATAGAATCTCAAGTAGTATCAAAGTGGATAAAGCTAAAGTCGAGGTAATCTAAAAGTTACTCCACCAGCTAATATAAGAACTCTAAGAGGATTTCTTGGACATATGTGTTTTTATAGAAGATTCATTGCAGATTTTCAAAAATAGCAAAGCCTCTAAGTCATTTGCTTGAAAAGGAAGTACCTTTTAACTTTGATAGTAGATGTATGGAAGCCTTGCACTTAAAAGCGAGGTTAACTCATCGCACAAAGCAAAGTAGTAGCACCGCATTGAGTTTGCCGCTTGAAATTATGTGTGATGCGAGTGATTTAGCCAGTAGGAGCTGTTTTAGGTCAAAGATATAACAAAGTACTCAAAGCAATTTACTATGCATCTCACACATTAAACGTAGCTCAACTTAATTACGCAACTACGTAAAAGAACTGCATAATGTATTTTTGCCTTAGATAAGTTTAGATCAGATATTGTTGGATCTAAGGTTATTATCTATACTGCACTATTCAAACTCAAGTACTTACTAAGTAAGAAAGATGCTAAACCACGCCTTCTTAGATGGATTCTCTTACTTCAAGAATTTGATATTGAAATTAAAGATAAAAAGGAAGTGAAAATGTAGTAGCAGATCATCTAAGTAGAATGGAAAATGAAGGAAAGTGGAATTGAAATACAAGATTCATTTCGATGAACAAATCGCTTAGAATCGATACTCCTTCACCATGCAATTATTAAAGAATAGAATTCCTTCTAAGGAAATGTCACCTTGGTTTGGAGATATCGTTAATTACATTACCTCGTGATTATATTCCGCCTCATTGACTTGGCAAATGTAAAAGAAATTCTTTTATGACTTAAAATTTTATTATCGAAGAAACTGCATCTTTTCCGTAAATGTTCGGATGGGATAATCATAAAATGTGTGCCTGATAATGAGATTTTAAGTATTTTATCGCTTTGCCATGATCGTGAGGCGAGAGGTCACCATGAGGATGGAAAATCGCTTTTAAAGTTTTACAATGTGGTTTTTATTGGCCTACATCAGATAGAGATGCATATAAATATGCTAAATCTTGTGAATCATGCCAAAATGGGGAAATATATCGAAAAACATGAAATGCCTCTTCAACCGATTTTAGAGTGTGAATTGTTTGATGTTTGGGGTATAGATTTCATGGGACCTTTCCTATATCTTTTGGAAAAGATTTATTCTTGTAATGGTAGACCAAAGTTTCAAAATGGGTAAGGTTCCAACTAATGATACCAAAGTTGTCATAAGGTTCCTTAAAAGGAATATATTTACTGTATGGCATTCAAGGCTATCATTAGTGATGTAGGTCACACTTTTGTAATAGACCATTTACCAAGATAATCGAGAAATATGGTGTAACACATAAGTTTAGGCACACCCTATCATCCGCAGCACTGGTCGTGCAGAGGTGTCTAATAGAGAAATTAAAAGAATTATAGAAAAGACAAAAGGACTCAAATCGTGAAAAATCAAGCAGAGAAACCTGATGATGCATTACGGGCATACAGTAATGTGCCTTTAAAACACCAATTGTTTGTTCCCCTACAAACTAGTTTTTGTAAATCTTGTCATCTCCCGGGCTTGAATTGTAACACCGGCCTTTGGGCTATTAGATTTTTGAATTTCGATCCTAAGGCCGCCGGTGATCATAGATTACTTCGCTAATGTAACTAGAAGAATTTCGCCTTGATGCTTATGAAAACGCCGAATCTACAAGTGAACGACGTAAATCTTTCACGATAAGAGAATCTATAGTCGTGAGTTCCATGTAGGTGATCGAGTGTTATTGTACAATTCACGCTTAAAGTTATTTCCGTGTAAGCTTAAATCAAGATGGACAGTCCATTTAGAGTAACAAGTGGTTTACAAACTGAGCTATTGAACTAATCGATGGAAATACAACATTTATAGCCAATGACCACAGTGGTAAAGCTATTTGTGGAAGGTGAAGGATCTCATTAAAAAGGAAGTAATGTTGCTAATCGATCCTCCGCAAAACTAAAAGCAGAAAACTAAGTTCACCAATCCCGTGTGCTATCTTTCTTTACTTTTCGTGTTTTATATGTTTAAACTAGTTTCGCTTTTTTACCGACATACGTAAAAGAACCGGATGCCTTTTTTAGATAGATTAGAGTTTTTATTTTGCTTTTGAAGTTAGGCCTTGATAAAGATGTCGCTACATAATAAGCTTTAGTTTTTGAGAAAACAAGCAATTATTGAGAGAGATCGATTGAAAGAAGTATGTAATGGAAAATCGAGAAGTTCGATAAAGAGAAGGGCAAAGTTTTTAATGCGATGCGTAACTGTGGAAAAAGTGAGCATAATGGGAAATGTGGAGAAAGCACAACCAAATCTCGTGATGAGTGTTTGAATGTTGTGTTAAGGAACGATTAGGTGGTTATCCTAAAATCTCGATGGATGTCAAAGAGAAAATTCAAACGCCATTTCTCGGGTTAGTTGATAGAACGTTATATCGTAACTCGAAGATTTGTAAATATGGAATTAGACCCTATAAGTTTTAATATTTTATTTTATTTTTTTATAAAAAATTTTATATAACTTTTGATAATTTTATATATAGGATCTATGAAATTATTTAAAGTTTTATAAAAATTTTTATAAAAAGTTTTATTTAAAAGTTTTAATTTTATAAAATTAGTAAAAGTATTATTAAGGTTTTATAAAGAGTTTTATTAAGTTTTATTGAGTTTTAGTAAGTTTTATAAAGTTATTAAAAAAAATAAAAAAAAAAATTTTAGGTCAGATCGATCCGACCTAACCCCGGATCGATCCGGGAAGCCCAATAAATGCCAAAACAAAGATCTTTTCTACTTTTGCACGATGTGTATGTTTCTATATAAGGAAATATCACCAAATTTTAGTAAATTGCTCATTTCTTACTCATCTCTTCTTCACTTTCTATATAAGTTTTTTTAATTATGTCTAATCACTCGACTTCTTCCGTTAATAGTTACGTAACCAATCGACTCCGTGATGTCGTGGTTCTCG
Source organism: Gentiana macrophylla (assembly GCA_026214975.1). NCBI lineage: Eukaryota > Viridiplantae > Streptophyta > Magnoliopsida > Gentianales > Gentianaceae > Gentiana > Gentiana macrophylla. Next base: position 96,137,636 of record CM047808.1, on the reverse strand, counting down.
CTTCTCAATCCTCTTCTTTCCATAATAATCTCCCAAGACGCTTGATTTTGTTAATTCTCCTATAATCGATGGAGAAGTGGATTAAACACGGAAAAATAGATCAATGGGGTCTAAATTTAATCCGAGGTCGTGGTTGGAGAAAGTTGGTTAGCATCCCCGAGGTAGAATCAACATTTCGTTGTTCGAGATTTTACGCATCTCTATCCGACGTCACGACGGTAGCCTCAACTCATCTTATTACCGCTCGGGTATCATTATAACCTTTTCTTTAGTCGTTGTTAATCAAAATTTTGAAATCCCGCCATGTAGCTTTGTTCCAAACCCACATTTCGAAGTTTCAATGGGAGCTCGGAAATGCCTATAATTTTGTCAATCGACCGCCAAGCATTCCAAAGATGTGTTTCACTTTTGACCATAACTATGATTCATCCACTTTGGCTTTACCCCTCATCTCGAGGGCATGGAAACACTTTATTAATTCCCTAATCTATCCCACTAGTGACTTTTCTCGGGGTTACCGATTTATGAGATGCTTCTATTTTATGCAATAATCATGGAGCATATGTGGACTCTGGGGATTTTAATATACAAGACGGCAATTAATTTCATGTGGAAAGACGTAGTAGTATGAAGGCCAATGCCTTTTTTCTTGGCTTATATCCGCATCGGTGTTCATTTGAACTGAGTCCCCGAGGTTGCTATGACGAGATTTATCCTTCTCGTGATTCTCAAACGGGATTGCTTCCCGTTGATACTCCCTGTTGCTCATCTACGCTTGATATGTTTTGATGGAGTGAGTTTTTTTTTAGTTGTTGGTTTATTATGTTGGTTGGTAGTAAGATGTTTAATTTAGTGTTTTCATAATTAGTAGCTTAGTATCGTGTTTAATTAATTTCTATAAGTTTGTAATAGTTTTTATTATGTTTAATATATATGTTGTTTTTTTTAATTTTATTATTTTAGTTCAATCATAGTAATATATGTTAGTAATATCATTTAAAAACAAATCATATAAAATTTTAATTTTTTCTAACTCATTTTTTTATTACTCACCTAACATCGACGATGCCACTTCGTTTTTGGGGAGTAGTTAGGTTAGTAAATAAAAATTAAAAATTTTCATATAAATTTATACTTAATTGCTTAATACTTAGTTTAATTTTTCTTGAATAAATTTAAGTAGATAATATATAATTAATATGAATAAAAAAAATAAAAAATTGGTAAGAATAGATTTTTAATTAAGTAAAGTAAATTAGATATATTATAATTATATTATATATGTCGCTTTAGATTTTTATAAGATTTTAAGTATATGTAACTATACATAAATATTATCGAGTATTTTTTTTTAATGAAATTTAGCAAATATACTTATATCTATAATGAAATGTTAGAATAATTTTCTTTTCAAAACTAAATATGAATATGGAATCGACTAGTGATGACGATTTTTGGCATAACTTTGATCACTATAGCCAAATAATTTACCCGAATAAAATTTCCAATTTTTGTCCCCACCTCACCCAAACAGAGTGGCTGACTTCACCAAAATAGCCATTTGTGATTAAACCAATTATAACCTAATTCTTAGCCTATTTTGGTCTACATTTCCTAAAATTCTAATAGTTTGTACGCATTTATGAAAGGAGATGATGACATAAAAGCTAAGTATCGATGCAAAAGAATGGTATATGCCGAGATTGGAAAAGTTAGATAGTATTAATATATTCGATCTCACCTCATGACACTTGCAAGATAGTCGATTTTGGCAATGAGTTCGGCATGTTAGTATTATAAAATAAAAAATAAAAAAAAATAGGTGAAATAATATTAGGATGTTATTAATCGAGATATTTTTGAGGGTGTAAAGACGCATTTACTTTTGCTTTTCTTTGATTTGATTTTTCTATCCTTTCGATTAACCAACACTGAGCTTCAAAACGTTATAAGCCATTTTGCCAACTACTGACTTAGTCATTGATTCCAAATATTTCATATAAGTTGAGATAGAGAATAATTCTTGAATTTTAATTATATTTATTAAGTAAATTATGTAGAATTTCATTTAAATGATATTTGATAAATAATTTATCTAAGTTATATACACTTTTATCTTGTTAATTTCTAAGAAAGATATAATTAATATATTTATAATATTGAAATGATATTTTATCTGACTTGAAATTTAATCTACCAAGTATATCATTTTTATTGTAATTTTTATATATTGTCGCTTATTTTGCTTTATGACCATCAAAAGCTAAGCTGGAGTAGAGTTGATGTATAACATTTATATGATAAAATTACTTATATTTTATTTTATCAACTCTTTCTATATAAAATATAAGAAATTATAACGATAATCTTATGTAATATCAATAGTTATGAATAAGTCTAAAATAATATAAAATCTAGTAAAAGTAATAAAAGTTATAAATTTTGTACCGGTTTAGTAACCGGAGTGTCGTGGTCGATTTATTGGTATTTTTGGTGTTTTATTGTAGATTTTTAGATAAACCAAAACCCCGAGTGATTTACACTTTTTGAAGTTAAAACATTTCTTTTGAAGGAAGAAAGGAAGTGCCACGAGATTAAAAATTCAAGTGGATCATCAATTCGTAGTATTATTATCGAATTATATTTTCGACGAACAAATGGCCCATCAAAAAGGCATTTTCTTAAGAAGAGTCCTTCATGAAAGTTATAGATCTTTTGAAGAGCTTTCCAACGCTTCTTGAATTATGTCATTTGAAGATCCAGAGCTCAAGTTATGATATTATCAAGTTTCAGATCAAGATTTGGAAAATGCTACCCGGATCAATCCGATTAACCTCGGATCGATCCGCTTATCCGATAAGGAAACATAATGATGATTAATATGTGGTTATGCAGAGGATAAGCCTGGGGATAATATTTTATTCCCGGATCGATCCGACCTAACTCCGGATCGATCCGCCTTTAAAATTTCTCCTATAAATACAAAGATTCATGCAGTCGTTGAGGAGGTACCAATATATATATACTAGCTTATATATATATCTTCTAATCTCTTAAATTAGTAGTAGTAATGTATATATTAGTAGGCATTATGCCATAAATAATGTAGCCGTAGTATCGCGTTGTAATGCTTGGACGGTTATCGGAGTTCGATGTTGAAGAAGTTATTGTAATTTCCGGAGAATACGGCCTCTAAATCGCAGCTTGTAACCTGGTAATATTCTAAAGTTTTATGTTTGTTGTTTTTATGTTTTTTTATAATGTTAGTAGGCTAAATCTATAACTAGCCAAGATATGTAATTGAAATATTTCGATCTTTTGGTAAAATGGATGATGACTATAACTAAAATTGATTAAAATTGAATTTGATGAATCTTTTTCCACTTGAAATGTATTGAAAATATTCGTGATTGATTTAATTAACCAATATGAATCGCACCATAACCTAATGACTAACTAAACGTGAAGTTAGGATATGAGAAAAAGGTAGAAAACCGGAGGGTAAAATGGCCGAGTGAAAACGTGACAACGGAATCCTATTTCCTACCCGGGGTAGAATTGTTTTATCTTTTGAAAAGAGAAACACTTTTGAAATTATCCGCACTCGAGATCTAATTACGTTAATTCACCCGCTCGATCAAGATCCTTAACATTGACCGCATAACAAAACGGAGTACCCAATCTTTTGATGACATTGACAGCTTGATTTAGACATATGACGCTTTCAGACGCCGTGTGAGAGGGAACTCGCTGAGCCGAGGAGTGCACCTGCTTCACATATTCAATTGGACCTAATAAAAGGAAGAACGAGCACATCCATTAAATTAAAAAGATTGAATAATTCAATTACATATATCTTGGCTAGTTCTATAATAATTATTAGTATTTAATATATTGGTATCTATATATCTATATATTTATATATTTTACTATTTATGTATTACTATATATATTTATGTATTTATATATATTATATTAGTTTAGTTTTAATTTATGCATTTATTTTCTGCTTATTAGTATAAGAGTGACTGTATGATAAACCCGCGATTTAGATCGAGTTAATAATAGCCGCTTGGTGTTTAACCACACTTAAAAGAATTACCACGCTCCTCGAGGATTCGACACCGACTCACCATACTAGCACTACAATTTGACCCGGCACACTACCGTAAGGATTGTAATAGTCTAGAAATAGTCCGTCACACACTACAAACGCCGGTGGTAATCGGGCGCTTCCAATAAATGTAGTCTTCGAATAGGTATTGGCTCGATATCCAAAACGACACCACTAATGGCGCTGGTAACACAAGACCAACGTTGGTGGCACCGACGCCGTAAACGCCGCTGGCGTGGGCGCTGATAATACACAATGAACATTGGTCTACCCGGCGCTTTGATGAAACATAGTGGGCATGACTCGCTGTTGAATTATTGAAACGCCAATCATATGGACGCTCCATATGCCATAGAACGCCATTATGATCGACATTTTGGCGATTTTTTGTACAGAGACTTTGATGATTTTGGGGCTTAAAACGTCAACATGAGAGACGTTTCTGACTCAAGAGAAACGTCACTATAGTGGACATTTCATCGTTTTTTTTTTGTACAGAGAGCCTGTTTGTTCTATGGGCTTAAAACGTCACTAGGGGGGACGCTTTCACCGGATGAACGCTGACTCAGTTTCGACGCTCGCGGTCCCGTAACCAACATTTTCCCATTTCTTAACACACAATCATACCACAAAATTAAACCAATAATCACACATTTCAACAACAAAAATGAGTACCAATAATCACACATCACACATTTTGGAAATACAACATTGGAATTTACAATGAAATATCACATTTACAATATAGATCATTGTGCATCATGCCAAAATACATTAAACTAGTTCAACATATTACATTTGAATTCACAAAACCGTGTTCCATCCTACACCCCGGTCAGTCAGATAGATTGTTCAAATCAATATGATCCCCCATCTAATGATCCTTGACCACATCATGCCATAAATCGATCCTATGTTGATATTTCTCATACCATTCATTTGCTTCCAACATCCGAGCCTTATGCTAATTTATGCTCACTCTAGGAAGTGGACAAGTATCTTTCATAAACAAACGAACAAAATGGATACCTTGCACAACCCCATCCATATATGGCGAAATGGCCAAACCGATGGTTTTTTCTTACTAGAAAGAATGTTTGGTTTCCATGCGAGATGCATATAATATGCTTGTGGACACACCATATGCATTGCACACAACCCAACCAAAGTGATCACAAAATACTTTTTGTTAGGAACATTTTATTATGTTTTGATGATGGCCATACTAATCAATATAGCAAGCCTCAAATAAGTTAGAACTCTCTCAGATAAGTCTTTACTTGTAGTCCGACATGTTGTATAAGTTGAGTCGACAAGTATTGTACTAGTTGGTAGGACGGCAAAGTAAAAACAGACCTTCGCAAAGTGAAGCCACCAAGCACCAAAGCATGTAAGTGAACCCTAATATTTGATTCGAAGTGAACCCTAATATTTGATTCTTGATTCGTGTATTCGCCAAATCAAGCTTTAAAATGTATTCGATTCGAGGCTTGATTCGATAATATCATCAAACGCCAAATCAAGCAAATATTATTAGACAACTAATATTTTTTAGTATACGCATAATTTTTATCGAAACCAAACATGTTCGAATAATATTGAATTTTGCTCGATCCCAAAACGCTAATATATTATATTATATTCGGTTCAATATAATATAATAATATTCCTATGCAAAAATAAATTCTCAATATATTATTTCCAATTTTCCATCTTCATTCGGTCATTCTAGTTCTAAAAATAAAATATTATTTCCAATTTTCCATCTTCATTCGGTCATTCTAGTTCAAAATAATATAAAATATAATGATGTCCAAAATATAACATGTTATATTTTGACATGTTATATTTTGGGCATGTAATATTTTTGAACTAGAATTTTTTTATTTATTCCTTTCACAAAAAAATTTATATATATATAAACATGTCCGTAACGAAATAACATGTTCGAACTATTTGAACATCTCTTTGTTTTAATCGACCGAATAATTTTCCCATTTAAAATTTCGAGCCGAGCCGAACCCTAATATTTTAGGCTCGAAAATTTCGAGCCGAGCCGAACCCTATATTCGAATAATTTCGAGCCGAATCAAATAATGATAGGGTTCGGTAGGGTTCGGCTCGTTTACAGGCCTACCAGCAGAGAAGTAATGAAGACTTGATGGTCTGACTTATAACCAAGGAAGTATGTGATGACCTTGGATAAGTCTAAGTTATGTCTCTGGTAATGAATCTTAATGTTCAAAGATGGTGTACACTGATCTCACCCCAATCAAGGATCAGTGAAGTACAAATATTCTCCTTAAACTGAAATGATGAAGGAAAGAGTGAATCGGCAGAGTAAACCGACTTTCGGCTGAGTGAAGACAAAACGGTGAAGGAAGGTCTAAAACGGCAAAGTCAGATAGATCACTAGACCGTTCCAAGAACGGCAAAGTAAAATCTTACCAGATCTAATTTATGGTGAGGTTAGAGAAGATCATGCATTAAATGCACAATCAATAGAGGATAAATCAAGGACGGATTTTCTGCCATTCGTTTGAAGAAAAATCCACCATCAAATCAAGGAAAATCAAGGAGAATACAATTAAGGGGAATCAAAATAAAATCAAGGATTATTCCCTCATTAATACAGCCAACGGACGGAAATTCAAATCAAGGATATCCAAGACTATAAATAGAAGGTTTTGACATAAAAAATAAATAACAGATTAAGAAAGAAAGATTAAGCAAATACTCTGTCAATTTGAAAAGCCTTCTCCGAACTTACAAGGATACATCTAGTGATCAACTCGCACATCGAACTACACATACCATATTCAAAGATCGAGATTGATCGATCAAGTTTGTGAATCTCACTCACAAAGAAATCAAGCAAATCAATCGTAAACCATCCGAGAAGGAGTTGTGTATGTGTGATAGTCCGCCAAGGATTTGATCTCAATGAGCAAAGAAAATAGATCGAATCATCAAGTCGCTGCAGTAGCCAAGGAGTGATAGTCTTGTAGATTGTGAAGCTTTGGAAGTCAAGGAAACAATAGTGAATTCCTCCAATCATCACAGAGAAGAGTGGATTAAGCGATTACACCACCCTGAACCACTATAAGCCTTGTGTCAATTTACTTTCTGCAATTTACTTTACTGCACTCATTTAAATTGCCTAGATCATAACTTATATTTGTGATTGTTTAAACTGCTTTGAAACAACATATTAAGAAGGGATTTATCCGCTGCCCAAAAGCTTTTAAATATCAGAAAAGTTTTTGAAACTCCACTATAGTCATTCACCCCCCTCCCCCCTGACTATAGTTTTACCCTTCTCTGGGACCAACAATTGGTATCAGAGCAGAGTTCCTAGAATCAGAACCTGTTTAGATCTAATTTCTGGTAACAAGGAGATCACATATTTTCAAAGTAGTTTTCAAATCTGAGTTTTCTATTCATTCTATTACTTGTGCTTATGAATTCCTCAAACTTTATGTCAAAAGTACCTGTTTTCAATGTCAATAATTTTGATGAATATAAAATAAGAATGTCGTTTCATCTTGCAAAAGAACTCATGAGGAGATGTCGGACGTAATCAATGATGGACCAATCATGATCATGATCGTGGTATCCATGTGAGCAGCATCAAGGAAGGAAAATAGACAAACCCAAGAAAGATTGGACCAAGGATGACAGTGAGAAGAGCAAATCTAGACTTTGTTGCTAAAGATATGATTTTGAAAACACTAGATAGCAACATGTTCATGAGAATCAAAGATCGCAGAAACAAAGAAAGGAGATGTGGGACAAGCTAGCATTGATAAATGAAGGATCTCAAGTAGTTAAAGAAAACAAATTATTTGTTGCAAAATGTAAGTTTGAAAATTTCAAAATGAAGACCGTGAATCCATTGATCAAATGGACAATGATTCTCTAGCATCATCATGAATCGCAATGTGCCTTGGACACACATACCCAAGAAAGAAGTATGCTTAAAAATCTTGAGAGGCCTACCTGAAAGATGGAAGATCATAACATCAGTAATCAGAGGAACCACAAACCTTGCAAGCACTGATACTCTGACACTGATGTCTCAACTTAAAGCTCATGAATTCGAACTGAACGGTGAAGGCGGTGCTCCGGCAGAGACACAAAAAGTCATTGCACTAGTTGCACCCCAGCAAAGTAACTTTGCCGATTGTATCAGCAAAGAGACACATGAACTTAAAGAACATGTAGCTTTATTAGTTAAACGTTTTGACGGGTTTAGCAAAAAGAACCCATTCAAAGGAAATTCATCATCAAACAAGAGGTCAAGCTCAAACAAAGACATGAAGAAGAAAGATGATGAATACAGATGCTTCAACTGCAACAAGAAAGATCACTTCAAGGCTGATTGTCCTGAAGAAAATGATAAAGATGATGAAAAGAAGAAATATAAAACATCTGAGAAGAGGAAAGGCAATAAAGCACTCAAGACTGAATCTAGCAGTGAAAAGAATGAAGAATCATCTGATAATGACTCAGATGATAGTGATGAAGATGACAACTCAGACAATGAAAAATCATGTCTATGTCTCATGACCAAAGAATTAGATGAGGATGTAGATGACAACTCAGACATTGATCTATGTCTAATGACCAAAGAATCAAATGAAACCGAGGTAACATCTAGCTCTCACTCTTCATCTAATGCATCCACATCTGACACTGCACAATCTTCTGACTCCCCATTAGATACAGTAGACCTAGTCCAAAATCTCATGACTAAATTTGATGAAATTGAAATGAATCATGAAATTCTGGAGAAGGAATGCAAGGATCTAAGAAAGGAAAACAAAAGATTAAAGAAAGAACTGGATAAAGCAAAAGTTGAACTAACTAGTAAGGAGGCCAACTTAAATGATCAACAAACAGCAGATGGTCATACATCTGTCATTGACCGATCAGTTAAGAAAATCTCCCCACCAGTTAAGATAACCACTACACCACTAAATGCACCAGCTTACAAACCCTCAAAAAGGTTTGGATCCAGATATGGTCTTGGTTATAACAAATCAGATGAGAGTAGGAACAATGGTCAACACAATTCTAAATTCAGGACCAACAATGGACCAAAATTTAGAAAGGAACATGCCATAGTTCCAACCAATCATCCTGCACTGGTGAAGTCAAAATCTAGTGTAGTGAAACAGCAGACTAAATCGTCATTCCAGTCAACCAAAAACAAAACCCACCAAAGGTAAAGGTAGACTTTACCCTTCAGAAGATGATTGGAATGTTGCACCTCCAAAATACAAGAAGAAACCATTGAAGGATATGCATCATGTGTTTAAGAAAAATCAATCTAGATATGTTCCTAGACACATGAAGCAACACAGGTTTCCTACTGCATATTGGAAAGTGAAGAAGGATGAACATGCAACAAAAGGTAGAGAAAAGTATCAGAATACCTTCAGTAAAAATATTAGAAGCTATTCTGCCATGCCTTATACATATGAAGTTGATGACTTCAATTATCCAAAAGAAGAACTTTTGGATATACACTTGGTATATGAGGCATGATCGCTATCATGTGTATGGACCCAAACAATGTTGGGTACCTAAACTTAATTAATTTGTTTTGTAGGATGTCCGGTACATGTATTAAAGTGGATGTTGCACACATGACAGAAATAAGAGATGGCTCACCGACTTCAAAGCTTTTGATGGACCCAAAGTCAATTTTGGAGGCAAAGAAAACCCTGGCAAGATTAAGGGGAAGGCACAATGCTCAAGAACAATCAAGATTCAAAATGTGGCATATGTCAAGTGGACTCAATTTCAATATGATGAGCATCACCAATTTTGTGACAAATGCTACAATGTGCACTTCAACAAGAAAGGATGTAAAGTCATTCACAACCAAACCAACACAAGAGTACTTTGCAGGTGAAGAAGAAAAGATAACATGTATGTGGTGGATTGGAAGACAGCCAAAGCAGAAACATGTTTGTTTGTCAAAACAAACAACCAACTATTGGATATGGCATGTAAGACTAAATCATCTAAATTTCAAGACCATCAACAAATTATCAAAGAACAAGTTAGTTGAAGGCCTGCCAGAGATCACATTCAAGAAAGAAAGTCTATGTGATGCATGTCAGAAAGGGACGCAAATCAAAAGCTCATTCAAGTCTAAGCCCTATCAATCAACAACAAGAGTTCTACATCTGTTACATATGGACTGCTTTGGACCACCACACCAAGAAGTGTAAGTGGTAAGAAATACACCCTAGTAGTGGTGGATGACTACTCAAAATACACATGGACCATCTTCATGAACAAGAAGAAAGAGACACTCAAAAAGTCGCAGACGGTCGAGAAGACTCCAAAATGAGAAAGAAATGAAGATTATCAAGATCGATCGATAGAGGCACCGAATTTCTCAATGAAATTATCGTAACCTCACTGTGGAAGAAAATGGAGTGCTACATCAACTATCTCAGCAGCAGAACTCCACAACAAAATGGTGTAGCAGAAAGAAGAAACAGAACTCTTAAAGAAGCAAAGCTTAGAACAATGATTGTCAAGCATGCTTGCCAAAGAGATTTTGGGTCAAGCAAAGAAACACAAAGATGCCATACACAAAACAGATCAATCATCAACAAACATCATGGAAAGACTCCATATGAAATATGGAATGGTAGAAGACCTAATCTCATATTTTCATATGTTTGGATCAAAATGTTTTGTTTTGAATAGGAATCAGCTGCACACCTTTGATGAAAATGCTGATGAAGCAATCTTTATGGGATACTCAAGCACCAACAAAGCATTCAGAGTACTTAACAAAAGAACATTGGTGATTGAAGAATCAATACATGTAGTTTTTGATGAACCTAATACAAATGGTGAAGATCTTCAAGATCAAGAAGAAAAAGCAACATAAAGGGAAATCTATACAAATGCAACCATACCAGCTTCCATCTTAAATCACCATTTTGAAAATCAAGAAGAATCACATATCAATACAACAGAAGAAGTACCAGATTATGATGTTCATGCTCAACATGAAGGTGTGGAAGCACCAAGTGAAGAACAACTTCAACCTGACCTAAATTGGCTAAGAGATCATCCTGAAGAACAAGTCATTGGAGATATTCACACAGGAGTTAGAACCAGAAGACAACTGGAGCACATGCTAACATGTTTTCTATCACAAGTGGAACCCAAAACCATAGATGATGCAATCCAAAATGTAGACTGGATCACAGCCATGCAAGAAGAACTAAATGAATTTGAAAGAAATGAAGTCTGGGAACTTGTTGACAGACCAGATATGGCTAACATCATTGGAACAAAATGGGTATTCTGGAACAAGATGGATGAGCAAGGAAGTGTTGTCAGAAACAAAGCAAGGCTAGTTGCAAAAGGCTATTCTCAAGCAGAAGGAATAGATTATGATGAAACATTTGCACTAGTAGCAAGATTGGAAGCAATCAGACTCTTCCTAGCTTTTGTTGCACACAAAGATTTCAAAGTCTATCAAATGGATGTCAAGAGTGCATTTCTCAATGGAATTTTGGAAGAAGAAGTATATGTGGAACAACCTCCTGGCTTTCAACTCAAAGGAAAAGAAGACAAAGTATACAAACTCAAGAAGGCCCTCTATGGACTCAAACAGGCACCCAGAGCCTGGTATGAAACACTATCACAAATTTCTGATCAAAAATGGATTCAACAAGGGAACTATAGATAAGACTCTATTCAAACTAGAAGAAGGAACAAGCACATTGCTAGTACAAATCTATGTTGATGACATCATCTTTGGATCAGAGGATGAAAAGCTATGTGAGAAATTTGCAAACCTGATGAAGAGCAAATTTCAGATGAGCATGATGGGAGAATTAAATTATTTCCTTGGCCTTCAAGTAAAGCAAATGAAGGATGGTATTTTCATTAGCCAAGCCAAGTACACAAGAGATTTAATACACAAGTATGGGATGGATACAAGTGGCACAGCAGACACACCAATGTGTGCAAGAGTCATTCTTGGAAAAGATGAAGCAGGAAAAGATGTTGATCAGAAAATGTATAGAGGAATCGTCGGATCCCTACTATACTTAACTGCAAATAGACCTGATATAGCATTTGTAGTAGGAGTATGTGCAAGATTTCAGGCACAACCAAAAGAATCACATCTACTAGCAGCCAAAAGAATAATCAAATACCTGAAAAACACTACTAATGTTGGTATTTGGTATCCAAGAGATGGAGGATTTAAGTTGATATCATACTAAGACTCTGACTATGCTGGATGTAAAGTAGATAGAAAAAGCACATCTGGATCTTGTCAAATGCTGGGCAACAGACTAGTTTCATGGTTTAGCAAAAAGCAAAACTCCATATCTACATCAACACAGTAAGGTAATATATAGCAAAGAAGCGCTTGTTGTGCACAAGTACTTTGGATCAGACAACAGCTAAGGGACTATGGAGTGGAGGAGAAAACAATACCAATTATGTGTGACAACACTAGTGCAATATCTATTACTGAAAATCCAGTGTTGCACTCAAGAACAAAGCACATTGATGTGAGACATCATTTTATCAGAGATCATGTTGAAAAGGGAGATGTCATTCTAAAATACATACCCACTGAAGATGTCAGCCAATTGATCTCCAAGAACAAAGCACATTGATGTGAGACATCATTTTATCAGCCAATTACTCCAGCTGATAAAATACCAAAGAGCATCTAACTGGAGTAATCGGCTAAGTGACTTTATTAGCTGTTTAACCCTTTGCCATTACAGGAGATGTAGTAGGTAAGGCACTGGAATTCAGCAAAGGCAACTTAACTGATTTTTAGGAACGGTTAAATGGAGCAGCTCAGTAAAGAATTCACTACATAGGCTAAGTGTCCAGCCAAGGCACTCCACCGAAATAAAGACTTGGAAAATTTAAAGTGTGAACAAAATCAATCCTTTTGACACGTGGAGAACAAGGAAATTATGGAGGATTATTCTGTGGAAGATTACACACGTGGAGATCAACTTATGATCATGGAGGTAATTATATTATTCTTTTAAATTACAAACACCTCGATTCCCGGGCTCTATCATTACTCACCACAAACCACTCCCCCATGACACTCGAATATCGCGTTTTACATACACAAAATCACGCCATTATGTCATAAAATCCTTCCACATTCAAACCACGTTCACACTACCCAAATCATCCTATATAAACAATACTTAGAAAAATTCATAAATCTTTACGCTCCATTGCGAATCATATTTTCCATTGCAACTTCAAAGTTCCCTTTCAAAATTTCTTTTAACTCTCAACAATGGCGTCATCTTCCTCAACCACCCAAGCTGGATATGAAAAATCGATCGCTACTGGATCATTCTTTCAAGAAGAACATTACATGAAACTGTGTGGAAATGACGAGAACGCCAAACGATTGGCAGCAGGATGCAAAAACCTAAAATTATCAACCTTTCTCAATCCTCCCATAACCGACGTTTGCTATGAAAATCTCATCTCCTTCTGGAAATCCGCAGTAACACGCCTCTCGGGCTCATTGTGAAGAAGGATACGAGTTCAAGAAGACAAGATTGTTGCATCCACAATGGCAAAGAAGTGGTGATTACGTAAAAGGTAATTCAAAACATCTTAAACTTTCAAATAAAGGTCAAGCAAAAGTGACATTGGTACCACAAGACTTGGATGATTTCTGGGCAACCATTGCCAAAACGGCAAACCCAGGATCTACAAAAGTCAATTGTCTTAGATCTGCTTTAAGGAAACCGTTCAATGAGTTCGCGCCCTAATTGGCAAGACTATTGAAGGAAAATTGGGAGAAAATAACGAATGACGTAAATCGAACGCGGTCGATGGGAATCATCTACAACAACCGAATTCAATTGGGCAAAATACTTTTTTGAGAATCAAAGAACAAATCCAAGGTGAAATAAAAGGTAAAAAAGGGACAAAAGAAGGAAAGACAAAGAAAGGACAACCTGGGTGAAAAAGTCCTATGGGATTGGGCCATACTATCTCGCTGCAATGTCTCAAAGTCCCTACTGCACAACTCCACAAACCGCATGAATTCAAAGTCATGTTTACCTACGTTAAACAAAAAAATAAGGCAGGAGAAGGGAAGAGAAAGAAATCCACACAACACACTACCAGTCAAAGAAAGAAGCAAAGGATTCAACAAAATCTGGACAAGACAGATTTTGGAAAATTAATTGATGAAGAAGAGGAAAAAGAGGATTCTGACGCTGAGGCAGAACAACAAGAAGAAGACAATGTCAGTGAGGATGAAAAACATCCCAATGAGGAAGACACTGGAGATGATGAGGAATCTCCAGAAGAAATTGCTCAACTGTCTGCAAACGATATAGATGATCGAATTGCAGAATATCTTGAGTGGAAGGAAGGTGATTCCCGACAACAGCTTCAAAATTCTGACCGCATGCTTGCAGAAGAGGCATGGCTATTTGAGTTTCTGGGAATTACAACTCTGGTTGGTGTATTAGATGAATCTACTCTCTGGGACATGGTTGATGCAGCAAAGGCAAAACTGCCCCAGACATCTAATAGACACAGTGATGACTCCGAAGATGGTGGAGATGGTGGAGATGATCATGATCAAGATGATGGAGATGATCATGATGACAATGATGATAATGATCATCATGATGATGACCTTGATAAAGACAGAGAAGAGGATACTCCCACACCATATGCAATTGATGATACCACTCTTCTCCGTACATTCTTAAAGTCACCCGCATACAATAAGTCAATCACTCCAGCAAAGACAGCCACTCAATCACTGTCTGTTGACACTCAAACCGGCAACCCAAACATAGGGGACACTGGCTCGGCTGCTGCCACTCCAGTCAAGGCAATCCCCAGCATAGAGAAAGGGGGAACAGCAGCTCAAGCCACACCAACATACACATCTACCCAAATACTTGAAGATTTAGACGTTAATTAGATGTGACTCAACATCAAGACAAGGGACAGCAAACAGACCCAGAACTAGCTGACAAAAGGCACAAACTCTCTCAGCTGAACACTGGCATTACAAATGAAACCTTTGAAAAATCGGCAGATCTGCTGGCTGAAGAATTGGAGCAGCAAACCATGTATCTCAGATCCATGACTTCAGCATTTAATGATAAAATCTCCTCCATCGAGCACAAGTTCCAGGCCATTGAAGAATACATCGATGCACAAAATATTGTTGTTCAACAACAGGGAAATTTAATGAGGCAACTCAACATCAACATCACGAACAATCTTGCAGGACTCAGGCAACACATTTCCCAAGAAAATGAATCCATGGCATTGGCCTTTGGCACTAGATTTTGTAGTGTCACTGAGAAACTGAATGATCATCACAACAGATTCACATCTATTGAATCAAAACATGACTCTCTGATTGGAACGGCAGAGGCCACAAATAGCATCTTACTCCAGCAAAGGGATGATGCTGCCAAAAAGGGGGGAAATCAGGATAAGCCTGAAGGATGAACGATTAGACCCCCAAACTTCACTGAAGAACAACTGAGAGCAAGGGACAGAGAATTAAGAATCAGGAATGAGGCAGAAGAACAACAAAGGAGGGCCAGAGAAGAAAGAGAAAAGGCCCTGAATGAAGCATATTATTAATATCTTGTATTTAATTTATTCATAATAAATAAATACCACCATATTAATTTACCACTATAACCTTTATAGTCTCGAGATAAACTTTCCATGTTTGGTTATCATCTATAACCACATTTTAATCCGGCTAGATGTTCTTATGTGTGTGACCCGATAGGCTTCCGAATATGTTGGCCGTAGACACAAAGTGCAAATTATGAAAATGCCCTTCATGCCTAATGATCATGGGATAGCGTCTAGCAACACACCGTGACCCCCAATCATCGGAAGAGTCAAATGCAATGACTACTACCTTTCATGTGAAACAGTTACCGTGTAACTTACAATCCTATCGCTGTAATAATATCCATACGGTCGTACGTCGAGTGTCAAACATTAACGACCATATCTTATAATCTGGATATCATGCTCTCTCGAAGTAACTCATTTACTCCCACTTTGCAAAGATTCACGAGAGTAAGACATTCCTTATAAGAAGGCCATTTCGGATATTCGATCCCAATCATAGGATACGCGATTCCCGGACGACCAATCATGTATACTCCGCAAGCTTCAGTATCATATCCAATCACTACCGCATGATCGCCCCTTGGCTAGGGGAAACCTCAATAGTGTCAAAGCATGACAATCCACACCGTGATGCCATGAAGACTCCGGTCTTAAGGATAATTACACAACAAAGCCACATAGTGTGACACTCATCCGTGTAAGTGGGTCGCCTAACGACGCATTCTCTAATACACGCCCACGCATACCCAAGTGTCTCTACACTTCGACAGAGACGAGATCTATCCCCGCCCCTAAAGCAGTAAAACATCTAATACGTGCTAGTCTGCTTATACTATCAATGCCCTGCTTAATAGTACATCGCCCTAGAGACATTTAAGTATCAAACTTATTAAAGTGATTAGAGATCTCATCAACCATAATCGCCTATCATGGTTTCTCTATCACGCTTTAATACTAAGGACGTTATCATATAACAATTCATAATTGGTTCTTTAAAAGAATGTATATATGACAATGTAAAAGCCATTTAATATATGCATAAACATAAAGAAATAGTAGAAATGATCCAACCCGGTCGGATCCGGTCCAACCCGATTGGGTTTAGGACACTATTTCAACAATCTCCCACTTGGCCTAAAACGAATCACTCGCACACACAAGACCAAGTTGAAACACAAGAATCTCATGCAATACTCTCAACTTGCCCTAGCCATAAACGGATCGCTATCCATGGGGACTCAGACTATCTTCATATCATGTTCCAAATGACTGAGTCAAAGGAACCGCCTCAACACACACACGAATCTCTGACGAGACCCTTGTCCTTGCTTCAAGCAATGAATCCACTTACTATATCAGCTATATAGAAAAGGTGGAAGAACCGTATAAGGTTCAGGAATGAACCTCCTAGATCCATGTTCTGCTCCCGCTGCGCCTCTAAGGCACTACTGTGTTTTGGCTTGGTTGTAGAATTTACAGTGACCCATAGGCTAGAACATTTCCAGCTCACTGTAGCACTTAATCTAAGTGATCGCAAAACCTGCATGAGAGCTCCCACTCGACTTCATAAGACTCAGGATATATGTCTGTATAACTATATTTATTTGATTCCAAGTTTCGATAAACTAGGAAACTTTCCTTTACTTGTTTAAGGACATTCTCGACATTCACCAGATTTACTTTCATACTTGCTCATGACTATTCATGGACTATGAACATCCGGCATTACCTTTAAGATGGTTCCTATCGCAGTAGCGAAGGAAACATTCCATAAGCATCATCATCTTTCACCTTATCTTTAGGACTAACGTCCTAACATAGATAAATCATGAGAACACCGACTAGCAGTATATCCTATTGTTATCTATGCTAAACTCTTTTAGCATCACATCTATATAGGTAAACTATAATCTAACAGCAGTTAAATCTATCACTATAGATTTCCTATCTCTAAAAACAAGAACTGCTAATCCAAGTGCTTTCGTAAAGACCTTGAACTACCAAACATTAATTGACTGTGACATGGGGTGGCAATTCCTGAGAGAGAGATATCCAATACCTTACTCAAAAATGGTAACACACTCCCACTATCCATCTTGCACATTGGGCATATCCTTCTTTTGACTAAATCAAACTCCTTTGATTATCCAACAAAGAAATCGCTCAGAGAAACTTGTTTGAGTCCATAAATGAATCTCGTGGGCTTACATATCATGTCATCGTCTATGAACATCGAGCTTTCCGCCCAACGCCTTCAACACTATCATATAGTCATGATATGAAGTTATAACAAGTATTTTTCGAATAGAATCGGGCTCACTTTACGGGACATTCCTCAGGTAAGACATACTAGGTTCATGACCTGGTTGTCACCGATGGAATCTAATTCGAGATATTATGGCTCCCGCCATATCTCTCAATCTTGCCTTTCAAACATTCTTTCATAAGTCGTGAGGTATTCATTCTTCTAGATGAACATACCAACAAATTTCTTTTTCAGCTTGAGGTTATCCACGCACTTACTGTAACTTTTGTGTGCATCGAGAAAAGGTTTTACACCTCATCACCGTGTGGCGCCTCGCTTCATGTTCCTATGGTTGAATATATCTTTGTGGTTCTCAAACTCTTTGAGATCTCGATTCACTCCCACTGCTTCTTTTGGAAGAAACACTTCCTTTAGAAGACAAGATGTTTGGAGACAAACATTTTGCTCCACGGATAAGTAAATAATATCCAATAGTGCTAGCTAAGACATTCCACAAAGTTGCATATGTAGTACTAGGCTCCAAGCCTTTCTCGACTGGCTTACGACAACTTCAAATCATCGGTTAAGATAGATTTGACATTATCCTCTTCCATGTCTAATATGGAATTTATTCAACCTTTATTTTGGAACTCGGTTAAGTATAAGGGTACTATCCCGAAACGGGTAAGGGATACTTCGCATGGCATGCATCACACCTTTATCACATAAAGTGTTGTTTCCATTTTGGGAACACAATCTAAATGCGTATCCCAAAGATGGTATCCTTCAAGGGAGAGTTTTATTCCTTTCAGACGACTTCTGAAACACCCTTCAGGTATTAATTACTTCAATCTAATTGAAGGTTAATTCCTAAGTAGCTCATCAATCTCATATTCGTATTAGCTCGAACTTTTCGGGCTTTCCGAATTGTTGTACTTCAATAATTGCATTCAACTATTTCCAAAAATAGTCATAGAGATTAACAAACAATTATTTGTGGCATTAATTGTCACAAGCCAACAAACATCGGTATGTTTAGGCTTCAGACAATTTTTCTAGATTT
Source organism: Gentiana macrophylla (assembly GCA_026214975.1). Classification (NCBI taxonomy): domain Eukaryota; kingdom Viridiplantae; phylum Streptophyta; class Magnoliopsida; order Gentianales; family Gentianaceae; genus Gentiana; species Gentiana macrophylla. The sequence continues at coordinate 96,118,547 of CM047808.1, read as the reverse complement.
TACAACCTTTTTCATAAAAGGGTATTTTAGTCATCTTTAGATAAGATACGTATAACCCACATGATTCATAATCATATGGTTCAACATCATTAGAATGACGTTTAATTACACGCTTCCCTTCCAGAGAGACTATGTCTAGAACAACCACAAATATTAAGGATAACAGCCACACAAATATTTAGTTGAGATCTCATCACATATATCAACTATATAGTGACAACAATCTAGTATGTTAGATTCAGTGACCATCCAATTTATCGGAATAACATTTATTCTTTACAATTGAATATGTCTATTAAATCCTAACAAGCAACTGAAAACATGTTCTTCATAAGAACCGGAACATAATAACATTTATTTAGTTCCCTTATCAGTTTACTAGATCCGAATATGGTAAGTGTCACAACGCTTGCTTCACCTTCCATATCCGGATTTAACCTTTCTAATTTAATCACACTCGTAAGATATCATATATCTAAGAGTTGACTTGAACTTAGATAGATTTATCTCAACTCACTAGCCTAGAATAGAAACTTCAATAAGTTCTCTATTTAAGCACATGCCCTAACTTTCCTTTTAACCCTTTAAGCACTTGAAAAATGTTTCTTATTGTAGTCTTCATAAGACTTAAGAAAGATCACAAGAGCCATGTCTTTGATTTCCTAAAGAAAATCTAAAGTTTATTAAATAGTTTATTTAACCTTTTAAATCGTATTTAAAACATTAACTATTTAATTAACCTTTAAGCAATGGTAGAGTTAAGTCGATACTTAAATCTTACAATTTTGAAAACAACCTTTCCAAAATTCGATGTGGTCATTCTTATCCAACGTTTGAATTAATTGTCATCGTAATGACGAATGATCATCTTGGATCGTATCCAATATATGACTAATTCATTGAAACTTATTTCAAATTATTTAATCATATTAAGAGCTTCCGCTGAGAAATAATTAAAGCCTTGAGTATCGCATCATATATGTAGTCTCCTTGTCTCTAACTACTATAACGGGATCGCTCGTGTCATTGCTTATTTTAAAAGGATTAATATTACTTAACCACATTTGAGAACGTTTCTCAAAAGGTAACAGTCATAATTTGGTTTTACTAAACGAGAATAAAACATAAATATAAAGTTTGCTAAAACTACAACATAAAAATGAAAATAAAAGAGTGTTGTTGTTTATACACGCAAATTCAAAAATGGTCTTTTGATTTATGATTTTGCTCCCACTAGTCAACTACTCCCAATTGACTTTCAAGAATCTTTCAAAATTCTTTAGTGGCCAAGATACCATCTGGTTACCCCGATTCCCGACGAGGGCCGATCAACCGGAATAATTCGAAAGGTATGTAACTCTTACCAATCACATCTTTATGTGACTCTTGGTGGTTGACTAGTCAACTCTTTGACAATTCACATCTTTATGTGGTAGTCAACCCTTGCCTGCTCTAGAATAAGACGGTCCCGACGAGGCCAATCACCGCAGAATACTCTAGTCAAGTCATAACCCAATATTCGCGAGATCTCATACGATCATATCTCAATAACGACGATATACCCGTGGTAGGTCAACTCCCGACGAGGGCCGATCAGTTGGATCCAAACAAAGGCTCTTCACCGTCGCTATAATATTGGGAGACAATTTTCGACTTGATTTTCGTTGTGGAAGTATTTACGTAAATTAATTCACTTAATTAATTTAAATTATGGTCTCATCAAATATATCTATCTCTATAGACATACATCCTACACATTTATCTAGATCGTGCCTAGTCATGCATCTATCGTATCATATAAAATAAATACAAGCACAAAATAAATAAATGAACCGGTATGATCATGGACTTTTCCTAGGTGCGGTTTCGAATACAAACTGACGAAACCGCGGGTCACAATCTAAGGGTAGCTGCAACCGCCAATAGGATCTTTAATGCTCCATTCTCCAATGGGATCTTTATTTTCGTCTTTGGTCTCCATCTTCTGCTCCAATCTTGTTACATTTAATTCTATCTAATAAAATAAATACACCCGCCGCACACGGGGGGAGCTAACGGGAATGTGATAAATGCAGAAAATAAACTAGGTCACGTTCTTCATAACGGCCTAGGACAATTTTTAAACCAACAGAAAAATAAATCATTCACATCTATCCTATCGGTCGAGTCCATGATCAATCGGGGTCCATATAATCATATTATATCTACTATATCTAATCCATACAATAACATCTTATGAAAAAGATAAAATTAAAATTTAACTACTTGCGTCTTAATTAATCAATTAACATTTAATCTATTAAATAATTTTATCCAATCAATTAACTAATTAACATTTAATTAATTAAATGATTTTAATCGAAATAAAATTAACGATTAATTTTAAACGATTTTAATTTTAATTTTAATTAATTAGAACTATTCCAAAAATAAATCAAAATTAAAATTAAGTCTCTTTTGTTTCTTTCCTTTTGATTCCTAATCAAAATGGATGCCTTTGGTTTCCAAAACCAAAAGGCATCTTCCTAAGCCAAATTTGGTTTAGCTTGCCACTTTCCAAAATCAAAATTTTGAAGTGGCTCAAGCTCAGCTTTCCCAAATCAAATATTTGGAAAGGGCTTAGCCTATTCCAAACAAAGTTTGGAAAGACCATTATTATTTTAATGACGCCATGTGGCATCCCAACGCCCAAACTATTTGAACCATTGGTTAGCCACATGACACAACTAAACAAATGAGGATTTATCAATCACAACTATGAACCATATTGAAACACAAAATACACAAAACAAAAATTTCGAGATCCGCCAGCAATGACCGGTCAACCGACTGCCGGCAGCAGGTTGCCCTGCCGCCGCCGCCGCCGCCCAGCCGCCGCCAGTCGGCCGAGCACCACCCGATCTCCCTTTTTTTTTTTCCTTTCGTGTATCAATTTTGCAAATAAAAAATCTTTCATCTTTTAATTACGTGATTTAAACGATAAAATTAACTACGCAATATAACATGCTTATTGCTTAAGCTCGAAGCTCGCTCCGATACCACTGTTAGGAAATCTATGCGGGAACGCAGCGGAATTTAAAATTTTATTTCCTTTTAACCAGGATCGACTTCGTTTAAGCAATAAACAAATAAGCTAGTAGACGGTGGTTACCTTGGTTGATCTAAAAGATCGATGCTTTTGACCGTCTAAGGAGAGTAGTTCTGCATAGAGCCGCCCAAGTGTTCGGCCTCTACCGCTAGTCCACACGAATAGCCCGCCGGAATCCCATCATGGATTGCTATTGGAAAACTCCGGTTGCTAGACCGGCCCTTTTCCCCTCTCTCCAACTCTCTATAGGATGCTCTCTATTTTACACAAGACTATTAGCTCTTGGAATTGTGATGTACAAAAGAGCTTGACACCCACCTCTTATTTATAGTAGAAGTGGCGCCCCTACTAGGTGTGGAGGAGAAAAAAAACCTTTTCCCAATAAAATAAGGAAAATATAATTGATTGATTTATCTCATTTATTATAATATCTCATATTAAATAAATCTAGGATTTTGTCAATATCTTATATTGAATATTTCCAAGATATTGTCAATATCTAATATTGACTATCTTTATTTTATTACCATAAATCAATTTACACATGTGTATATATCACATATATATTATTACAAATATAAATCTACACATATATATTTATCACAAATGTGAACATGCATATCATATATGCAATTCACGTGTGGTGACCATATATATATTCATATGTTAATATCTTATATTAATATATGGTAATATCTTTAATTAAATTGCACAATCCAAGTTTATCTTATACACTTCAATGTGGCGCCCCCATATTGCCAAATATTGGCTTCCGGAATATTCTTTAATTAATATAATATTATTAATATCTTATATTTAATTTATTCATAATAAATAAATACCACCATATTAATTTACCACTATAACCTTTATAGTCTCGAGATAAACTTTCCTTATTTGGTTATCATCTATAACCACATTTTAATCCGGCTAGATGTTCTTATGTGTGTGACCCGATAGGCTTCGAATATGTTGGCCGTAGACACAAAGTGCAAATTACTTAAAATGCCCTTCATGCCTAACGATCACGGATAGCTTCTAGCAAAACCCCAATCATCGGAAGAGTCAAATGCAATGACTACTACCTTTCATGTGAAAGCGATTACCGTGTAACTTACAATCCTATCATTTGTAATAATATCAATACGGTCGACGTCGTCGAGTGTCAAACATTAACGACCATATCTTATAATCTGGATATCATGCTCTCTCAAGTAACTCATTTACTCCCACTTTGCAAAGATTCACGAGAGTAAGACATTCCTTATAAGAAGGCCATTTTGGATATTCGATCCCAATCATAGGATACGCGATTCCCGGACGACCAATCATGTATACTCCGCGATGCTTCAAAGATCATACCCAATCACTACCGCATGATCGCCCGTGGCTGTGGAAACCTCAATAGTGTCAAATCATGACAATCCACACCGTAATGCCATGAAGACTCCGGTCTTAAGGATAATTACACAACCGTCACATAGTGTGACACTTATCCGTGTAAGTGGGTCAGTCTAACGTATACATTCTCTAATATACGTCCACGTACAGTCCAAGTGTCTCTACACTTCGATAGACGAGATCTATCCCTGCCCTAAAGACAGAAAACATCTAATACGTGCTAGTCTGTTTATACTATCAATGCCCTGTTTAAAAGTACATCAGCCTAGAGACATTTAAGTATCAAACTTATTAAAGTGATTAGAGATCTCATCAACCATAATCGCCTATCATGGTTTCTCTATCACAGTTTAATACTAAGGACGTTATCATATAACAATTCATAATTGGTTCTTTAAAAGAACAGATATATGACAACAGAAAAGCCATTTAATATATGCATAAACATAAAGAAATAGTAGAAATGATCCGACCCGGTCGGATCCGGTCCAACCCGATTGGGTTTAGGACACTATTTCAACACCTACGAGGGGCAGGTCAGTGACCCGGTGAGTACCCGATATCCTATCTTTTCGGAGACCAAGCCTTGAATTTTGTTTAGGGTGATTTTATACGATTTCTAATGTTATATTTTATAACAATTTCCTCCATATTCGTATAATTTGCATAGAAATCAAGGGTTTAATCGAATTATTGAGCAAATGAGTTTTAAAAGTGGTTAAGTGCAAATTTGTGTTAATTATGTGGTTTCATTGATAAAAATCTTTGAATATGAGATGTTACATTTTGCACGATGTTATCATGAATGTAGGTACGCTTGCATGTTAAATGAGGAGCTTAAACGAAGATCAGATGAAGATTAAGAAGAAAGCTCGATTCGAATAAAGAAAGCTCGATTCGATTCGGCCCAAACTTGGTGATCAAGTATTTCAAAATATGCCACGTAACATTATATTTTGAGGCCTAAAAGATGGATTTTGAGGAAAAGAAGAAGATGCCACGAGTTTACGAGATCAGCGGATCAATATTTTCCAACGCATTTCTACCGTAACCTGTTTTTCGATGGAAATTTTACCCGACTTAGAGGCATTTTCAGGGAAGAGTTCTTGACGAAAGTTGTAGATACTAAAATGAGCTTTCCAACGCATTTTGAATCACGTCAATCGGAGGTCTACAACTCAAGTTATGATTTTTTACCGAACTGCTGGAATTACGGACGAACCGGAGATATTTTGGCCAAGTTTGATGCATGTTACTCCATGTGCTCCTTAATGATGATGATGATGAGTCATAACAAACTCCACATGCTATTTTAGTGACTCCTCACCTTCACATGCAAAGTCATTATCACCTCCCACATGCTTATAACAAACTTGAGAATATTCCTTAGCATATTCTCCCAAAAATATCTCCTCAACTACAACCTCTCCCTTATACACCTCCCTCAACTCTCCCTATAAGAACTCCCTCATTTCCATCCATAAAGGCGCCCCTCCTTGGTCACTTTTGGCCAAGCTTTTACTTTTCCGTCTTTTATGTAAATACTCTGTGGCGTTATGCCGAGAATAAATTAGAATAGTAATCTTGTTGTAATCTTTGGAGCTAATGCCACGATTCGAAATCATAATCGAGGATGATTGGCTAAGGTCTCTAAGATAGAACCATCGTTGTGAAGCCACCATCACCGGAATAAATAAGGATTTCGCTTTAATTCATTTTAAGTAAGTTATCTTGTTCTTCCTTCATGTTTTACTTTGTTTAAGTGCAATGTGTATGAACAATATGTGTGTTGCATGATATTCGAATTTAGATACGGAAGTTGATGAATTCGTAGATTACCGTGAAGGAGAATGATAATATTCTTCCAACATACGTAAGTTGAGGGTGAATGTTATTAGATTAGGATTTATATCCATATCTTTGATCCGTAAATGCTTTAGTTGTACCGAGAGTGGTGAACTAATTAAAAGGCGATGAACCGAAAGGAAAATGCCTCTTTAGCGAGATAATAATCCAAGAACTTACGAATGAATATGTGTCTTTCTTGTTATTTTCGGTGGGGTGGTGGATCAATGGTGTGTTCTAGTTATTTTAATCTTTCTTTAAACAAATTTTCACGTATCGTCTTTCTTTTCACGTTTGCTACCTTAGTTTGTTAATTGAAAATCCGAGATCATAATCATCAACTTTATAAAAGAAATCGAAGGCAAAGACTCTTTTTTTCGTACAAGTCCTGCGGATACGATCCGGTTTCACCACTAGCCGCGAGCCTTCGCACTTGGGGTGACATCGGTTTTATTTTATTACTTGTTATCTTTTGCTTTGCATAAAACCGCGAACAAGTTTTTGGCGCCGTTGCCGGGGACTTGGCACGGAAAATTTTCGTTTTCGGTTTTTTTGTCAACTAAGTTATCTGTTTTCGTCTTAAACAATAAAAAAAAAAAAAAATAAAATAAAAAAAAAAAAATCTTTCGGTAATTACCGAGAGAGAGAAAAAAATATTTTCTTTTCGTTCGTTTTACATTACGTATTAGTTTTATAGTATTCGCTTCGCATTTGTTTAGACTGTTTTGAGCCTGTTTTAGTATAGTTTTTTTTTTAATTCTAAAAAAATTAAAAAAAAAAATTTAAAAAACTCTCGATAAATACCGAGTGGATTCGGTAATTACCGAGAAGAGAGAAAAGAAACGCGGAACACGTTTCAATCATTGAGGTTGGGTGATGGATTCTCGGTGAATCCCACTCTGCTGGAAGCATAAGGATAAAATCCGAAACCTCGTGATTTAGGTGTTGGTGCCCAAGCGTAGTTTATGCAAACTCGAACTCACGGGGACCACTTTTGTATAATCCGGAGATAGAAGCGAACCATCGCCGACCAAACAGACGTTTGGCCCGGCTCACCGGACCAACGGACGAGGAACCACGGAAGGAAACAATCTCGAAGGATACGTTGAGGAGAAGCTCAAGTAGGAGCCCAGGTTGAAGAAATGGCGAGCAACGGACATTGGCGGACTTTGCCATGCCATCTATCGTGAAAGTTAATCCTGCGGTCGTGATTCCCGAAATCACGGTGATAATTCGAACTCAAAACTTCTTTAATCAATTTGGTAAGAGGTTCCACATTTCATGGATTTTCCATCGAGGACCCGCACGATCACATTCACTCATTTCTAGAATCGTGCGGGACTATTTTAATCAAAGGGTCACCGAGGGACATACGAAAATGAAACTTTTCCCTTCTCTTTGAAGGGAGAAGCAAAAGAATGGTATAAATCCTTACGGTCGAATCCATTACTTCGTGGGAGGAGTTGGAGAAAGAATTCTTGAGCGTACTTTCCACCGCAAAGACGGCTCATCTTACGAATCAGATATTCACTTTTGTGCAATCGAGAAGGAATCTTTTACGATGCGTGGAGACGATTTAAGACTCTCTTGAGAAAGTGCCCCACCATGGTTTGGATAAACAAAGATTGGTCAACACTTTCTCTGAGTGGTTTATTTGAATTGACTAAAGGAATGGTGAATAGTTCTGCTGGAGGTGCATTTCGAGAAAGACACGATGAGGATGGATGTTGTTTGAAGATATTGCAAAGTATAATTATGCCCCTACCTATGCGAAAGCGCCCAATCGTAAAAGCTCATTTGCGCAGGAAGTATGAGGTAGATGAGACCACGTCTCTAAAAGCTCGATTGGCGCACTACGAAGCAAGTAGCGGCAATGAATGTTCAAAGTCTTGTGTGTGACAATTGCCATGGCCAAGGCCATCGTAGTAATCAATGCCGACTTGACCCGATCTCACAGGTCAAAGCTGTTTCAAAACAATGTCGTTTGCCAAAATTGCGATACCGTTGGGCACGCATTCCATCGATGTCATCTATTGTTGCATTCGGAAGAAGTGAATACATTCACTTCTCAAAATTATCGACCTTCGGTCGAGAATCAAAACACTCAAGGATTCAATTATAACCGGAACCACCCCTGGTTTCCGATGGAGTGACCCTTCAGGGCAGCAAACCCCCATCATTTTCAGGCCCCTAGGCCTAATCAAAGCAATTTTCAATCCAACTATCGACCGACATGGAACACCAATCCACCGCAAAATCAAAATCAATCATTTGAGATCTTAGAACAAAAGTTGAGTGAGCAAATCACGGCCAACACTCAATTGGCAAATGCTTTAAGTACTCGACCAAGTCATGGTGAGAAATTTGGAGGTGCAAATGGGACAAATTTCAAGGCGACAAGCAAGTCGACTCTCAGGTCGGTGCCGAGTTTTCTCGAGAAGAACCCCAGGGGTTAATCCAGTCCAAAATGACGAGAATTCTTGCACCGATCTCATTGCACCATGGAACTATGGTCAAGATGAGTGAATGCTATAAAGCGAGGAGTGGGGAAGCGGTTGGCGGTCAGGCCAACCAGAGGAATGAGTAGCCCCTCCTGTGAGCGAGACGCAGAGGGGAAGATCTTTGTTCTCCTCGGAAAGATGTTGGGACTACTATTGATCCAAGTGAAAGAAAATTCGAAGAAAAGGTGAAAGTTGAGAATTACGATGATGAAGAGAATACTCTGCGAGAAGAAGTCGATTCTAAGTTAAGTTAGGAAGCATGTGAGGTGGAAGGATAGGGAAGACAAAGCAATCAATGATAAGGCGGCAAAGAAGCACTTTATGAGGAAGACTTTGCTTTGATCTCCTTACCCACCTAGCAAAAACAAGTTGTCATTAACGATCGATAAAGAGTATAAGAAGATAATCGACTTGCTCAAGAATCTTGAGGCAAACATTCCATTAGTTGATCTTTTGGTAGGAATGCCAAAGTATACAAAGTTTATAAAGGACGCATGAGTTGAAAAGAAGCTCCAAGAGCTCGAGCACATAGTGTTGAATGGAGAATGCTCAGCAATCAGCCAGACTAAACTTCCTGTGAAGTGTCCTGACCCTGGTAGATTTACGATTTCATGTACTATCGGGAACAGGGATTTCCACAATGTTCTATGCGATTCGGGAGCATCAATCAACTGATGTCTACGTCAATCTTCCAATCTCTTGGATTGGATCAATCTATTACGCTTAAACCTATTTCTCTTCAACTTGCGATAGAAGTGTGAAATATGCAAGGGAATTGTAGAAGATGTATTGGTCAAGGTTAAAAACTTCATATACCCGGTGATTGGGTAATCATGGATATGACCAATGATAAGAAAACCCCTTGATCCTTGGAAGACCTTTTCTTGCAACCGCCCGTGCCTTACTAGATTCCCACAAAGTGGCGAAGTGACCTTACATTTGGAGGATGAGAGTATAAAGTTCAATGTGGGTAATGCGGTTGAAGCACCGTCCGATGACACTTGTTTAGCTATTGAGGACGATTTCAGCGATGAGTATGATAAACAAGTGTTCATGGGTAGTTGGGATGAGGAAGAATTCAATAAACTATCTCGCAACTTGGACTAATGAGGAGTGGATAAAATTTTTAGAAGAGATTGACAAGGAAAGTTTCGATTACCACGAGGTGGTAGGAAAGAAGATGAGGAGAGGCATGGTGATATGCCCAGATTTGCAAAAGGAGATGAGGCCCCTGTCTGGCTGGGAGGCCATGATGCTTCATAGCCCTTATAATAAGCTTGGAGATCTAGAGCTTAAGGGAGATAAATTGAGACCAAGTGTGGAGAAGCCACCGTCGATTTAGTGTTGAAACCCTTGCCTCAACACTTGAAATACATTTTTCGAGGAACGGTGATAAGCTCCCTTTGATCATTTCATCTAAGTTAGAACCGAAGGAGGAAGAAAAGCTTATCAAAGTCTTTGCAAGATAATATCCTCGCCTTTGGTTGGCAAGTGGGAGATATTAGGGGATAAGCCACGATATCTCTGTATGCATAAGATCGGGATTTGTTGAGGATCGAAGAAGGTGCGGCGACCTCAGAGAAGGCTAAACCCTCACATGCAGGAAATCGTTAAGAAGGAAATCATCAAATTGCTTGACATGGGTATCATCTACCCAATAGCCGATAGTGAATGGGTAAGCCCCACTCAGGTGGTGCCAAAGAAAGGAGGGATAACTATTGAAAATAATGAAAAGGGGAAGAGATTGCCTTACGACAAGTCACTTTGGTTATAGAGTTTGCATCGACTACGTGAAGACTAAATGAGGTAACTCTAAAAGACCACTTTCCCTTGCCATTCATTGACCAGCTCTTGAGAGGCTTAGTGGCAAGCAATTTTATTGTTTTTGGATGGCTATTCGGATACTTTGAGATAGCTATCGACCCCATTGATCAAGAAAAGACTACCTTCACTGCCCCCTCCGGTACCTTCGCCACACGAAGAATGCCATTTGGTCTCTGCAATGCACCGGCTACATTTCAAAGATGTATCTTGGCTATCTTCAATGGTTTAGTGGAGAAGGTGATGGAAATTTTTATGGATGACTTCTCTGTATTCGGGGCAGTTTACCACCACTGTTTACACAATCTTGATAAAGTTCGTCGGTGCATAGAGAAGGACTTAGTCTTAAATTGGGAGAAGTGCCACCTAATGGTGGAAGAAGGAATTGTTCTTGGACACAAGGTGTCCAAGGAAGGTATAGAGGTTGACAAAGCGAAGGTAAAAGCTATTGAAAAATGACATACCCTAAAAATGTAAGAGAAGTAAGAGGATTCTTGGGTCATGTTGGATTCTATAGGGCGGTTCATTAAAGACTTTTCTAAGATAGCCAAGCCTTTGTCAACTCTCTTAGAGAGGATGTGAAGTTTGTTTTCACCACGAGTGTGAAAGAGCTTTTAAAGAATTAAAAGACAAGTTGATTACCTCGCCAATTCTTATAGCACTGACCGAAAGCTCCTTCGAGCTTATGTGTGATGCTTCTAATTATGCAATCGGAGCGGTGTTAGGTCGAGAGAGTGGACGGAAGGTTCCAACCCATCTACTACGCTAGTCACACTTTAAACTAACGCAAGTAAATTATGCAACAACCGAGAAGGAGTTGTTGGGCGTGAGTTTTTGCCATGGATAAATTTAGAAGCTATTTGCTTGGGTCGGAAGTCACTGATGCTGAGACCATTCTGCATTGAAATATCTCATTAAGCAAGGCTGATGCCAAGCCTCGTTTGTTGAGATGGATCTTGATTTTACAAGAGTTTGATGTTCATATCCGGGACAAGAAAGGTAGCGAGAATGTGGTAGCTGATCACATGTCTCGGCTGACCGATGATCATCAAATAGAGTCGGATGAAATTGGAATTGATTTTCCAAGTGAGCAACTCATGACTATTGATGCGTGCGAGGTTATTCCTTCCGTCTTGGAAAAGGTTCTCCTTGGTTTGCACCTTTGCAAACTTCTTGAGCGCGAGATATCCGGACCACGACCGACATATCGGCAAAAGAAGAAATTCTTTTGATTTGAACTATTATGTGTGGGACGACCCTATTCTCTTCAAGCGTTGCATGGATGGATTACTCCGTAGGTGTGTCCCTCGAGTTCGAAGCAGAGGACATTATAGAGCAATGCCATGACGGACTGTGGGAGGTCATTATGGAGTTGGGAAGGCTGGCTGCGAAGATTTTTCATCCGGTTTCTACCGGCCGACAATTTTAAGGATACTGAGAGTTTTGTAAAGGTTGTGACCGGTGCGGCAAGCACCGTAAACTTTCTCGGCGAATGGACATGCCTCTACACCCCATTCAACAATGTGAAGTTTTGACGTATGGGGTATTGACTTCATGGGACCGTTTCCATCCTCGTATGGGAACAAGTATATTCAGTCTGCGTTGACTACGTGTCAAAGTGGGTAGAGGCAATAGCAACATCGCGGAACGACCACAAGGTGGTCAAGAGCTTCCGAGGAAAAACATTTTTACACGGTTTGGTTGTCCACGAGCTCTCATCGGTGACGAGGAACTCTACACGCAATACTCCATTAGAAAAGATTTTAGAACGATATGGGGTGAAACACAAAATCGCTACCCCTATCACCCTCAGGCAGTGGACAAGTTGAAGTAAGTAAATCAAGCTGAAAAGCATTCTTGAGAAGACGGTGAATTCTCATAGGACGGACCGGAGAGCGGCGGATGATGTACTGCGGGCCTCTGGGATGACTTTCAAAACTCCTATTGGCACGTCTCCGTTTGAGATGGTTTATGGTAAGGCACGCCACACCGCCAATCGAGCTTGAGCACAGAGCATTACGGGCTATTAAATTCTTAAACTTTGTGACCCGGTTATGCAGAGAAAGCGATTGTTGCGATTTGCGGGAGCTTGATGAGTTCGAGACTCCAGGCCTCACGAGCTCAAGAATCGATAAGGAAAGGACTAAACTTCTTCACGACAAGAAAATCAAGCATAGAGAATTCAAAAGAGGCGAATGGGTTTTACTATATAATACCAGGTTACATCTGTTTCTGGTAAGCTACGCACCCGTTGGTCCGGCCCCTTTGAAATTTCTCGGTTTTCCCTAGTGGAGCCGTCGAATTGAAAAATAAGCGAGGAGAGTTGTTGAGTGAATGGTCATCGGTTGAAACACTATATTGGTCAACAAAAGAACGACCGGTGGTTTTCCATCTAAACGACGCCCCTAGTCAAGACATCTCCGATCTTTTGGAACCCGATGATTTACGTCTCGTGAATTCTTTGATGATATTGTGATTCTCGATGATACACCTCGACTTGTGGAACTGAAATCTAAAAAGAAGAAGAGAAGAACCATAGGAACAAAGTGGATCTGAAGTTTACTAATATGGCCAATACGTTGGCGAGACTTTGTTTTTGTGGGATCCATACTATTGACCCGAGGAAATCAAGAATGATTCGGAAAGAGGCCTCACCTTGGCCCGACCGGGTTGAAAATTTTTGGGTTGTCGAGCAAACGACATTAACTAAAAGCGCTACCGGGAGGCAACCCGTTAAAAAAAAAAAAAAAAAAAAAAAAAACAAAAACAAAAACTCTACATTTTGCATTATACTTTACTCATACTTTGGATAATAGTTTTCCAATACTTGAATTGATTTTCATTTTGTTTCACCAAGTCTCGGGATGAATGTTTGAATGTCATTTAAAAGGAGCGATTAGGAGGTTATCCGAAAATCCCGAGGAGTACAAAGAAAAATTCAAATGCATCATTTCTTAGATTTAGGTTGTTAGAACAATTTGAAATAACCTTGAGGATCTGGGTATAAAAGACTCATAGTTAATACTTTGTCACATATTTCATATCATGACCTAGTCATTTTAAATTTTCAAATAATGTGTGACATGTATTAATTCAACTACTATGCAACTAAAGGAATAGGAAATTCAAAGCTAACCCGAGTTGAAATTTTATTGTCTAGTCGAGCTCCGACTATAATTAAGCCCTACTAGGACGGTAACCTAGATATCTTTTCCTTTTTGTCTGTAGTTTATTTCATCTTTATTCCATGATATTGCCTTGTCTATCATCTTTTGTGCCCCTATCCCCGAGGTACGTCTTGTTTTCCCCATGGTGCGCGGGATTTTTGCGATAGCGATTGTGAGCTTTTAGATAAATCGGCCGGTGGATGGTCCACGATACTCTTGATTTCATCGAGCATTTCTAGAGTCGATTCTAGGCCACTTCCGAATTGCCACTTTGAACCACAATCGGCTAAGTGTTCTTTTTCTTTTACATTCTCGCACAACCTGAGGACATGTTGTGATTTAAGTGTGGGGGAGGGATCGGGTTATATGTATCTACCATTTGCTTAAATTATTTTGATTCTATGCTAAATGGGCTAAATTTTCAAATTTTTGTTTATTCCCTTGAGTAAACAATGCATATCTTTGTTCGTTATTTTATAGTCATTAATGCTATATTCCGTATGTTCGATAAGTTAGTTGTTTCACCCAATATATTTTTCACGAGCCATAGTGAATGATGAGCTAAATTATAAAGCTATATCCCTTTTTGATTAGTGATTTTTGATTATCTTATAAAGTCATGTGCTTAGTGCTAACGTAACGCGTATCGTGAGAATTATGATAGTTTGTGTTTATAGCCGAGTATGATATATTGTGAATATCTGAACGTTTGAATGTGATAAGTGAAACATAACTAATGTTCTTGCACAATAATTAACAAATAAATCATTGCTTGAGGTGTTATGCTCATGAGGTTTGAATTGCTTTTAGCATGTTAACCATCGCCCGCGTAAATCTCGAAAAAAGTAATCAATTGTGTGTGTCGAAAGTGGTCGATGATTTGAGTGCGGTAGGGCATTATCTCGAAATGTCCTATACCACTATGATGACCAAAAGCTCACGATCGAATGTAAAAGTTGCCTTATGATTTGAGTAGATAGGGGATTATCTCGAAATTTCCTATTCTAGTATGACGGGCAAAAGCTCATTCTGATGTGTGTTGAAAAAAAAAAGAAAAAAAGTGTGAAAAAAAAAAAAAAAAAAGAAAAAAATTTATTATTATGAATAAGTTAAGGACTTAGTTATCGTATACCTTATCCCCAGTTATAATGTGATGAGATATGTTGTAGGGATTATCCTCTCGAGTATATCGAGAATGGCCCTAGATATATTCTATCATTCTTTTCAGGATATGTCACGTTTTGTAGGGTACATCTTATAAGTATCATTATTACTAGTTTGAAGGGGTATTAGCTAGTTTGCTTTGAATTTTCAAGTTTGGACTTAGTGGAAGTTTTCTATGGCTATGCACACACATCGAGGTGAACCTCGATTTATTGAGTATATGTTGTATTTCTTTGAGGTGTCTATCTTTTTCGAGCCTTGATTCTTGTTTTGTTTTGCTCGGACGAGCAAAAGCTAAGTGTGTGGGGAGTTGTTTAGGGTGATTTTATACGATTTCTAATGTTATATTTTATAACAATTTCCTCCATATTCGTATAATTTGCATAGAAATCAAGGGTTTAATCGAATTATTGAGCAAATGAGTTTTAAAAGTGGTTAAGTGCAAATTTGTGTTAATTATGTGGTTTCATTGATAAAAATCTTTGAATATGAGATTTTACATTTTGCACGATGTTATCATGAATGTAGATGTACGCTTGCATGTTAAATGAGGAGCTTAAGCGAAGATCGATGAAGATTAAGAAGAAAGCTCGATTCGAATAAAGAAAGCTCGATTCGATTCGCCCAAACTTGGTGATCAAGTATTTCAAAATATGCCACGTAACATTATATTTTGAGGCCTAAAAGATGGATTTTGAGGAAAAGAAGAAGATGCCACGAGTTTACGAGATCAACGGATCAATATTTTCCAACGTACTTCTACCGTAACCTGTTTTTCGATGGAAATTTTACCCGACTTAGAGGCATTTTCAGGGGAAGAGTTCTTGACGAAAGTTGTAGATACTAAAATGAGCTTTCCAACGCATTTTGAATCACGTCAATCGGAGGTCTACAACTCAAGTTATGATTTTTTACCGAATCACTTTGGAATTACGGACGAACCGGAGATATTTTGGCCAAGTTTGATGCATGTTACTCCATGTGCTCTTAATGATGATGATGATGAGTCATAACAAACTCCACATGCTATTTTAGTGACTCCTCACCTTCACATGCAAAGTCATTATCACCTCCCACATGCTTATAACAAACTTGAGAATATTCCTTAGCATATTCTCCCAAAAATATCTCCTCAACTACAACATCTCCCTTATACACCTCCCCTCAACTCTCCCTATAAGAACTCCCTCATTTCCATCCATAAAGGCGCCCCTCCTTGGTCACTTTTGGCCAAGCTTTTACTTTTCCCGTCTTTTATGTAAATACTCTGTAGGCGTTATGCCGAGAATAAATTAGAATAGTAATCTTGTTGTAATCTTTTGGAGCTACGGACCCCGATTACGAAATCATAATCGAGGATGATTGGCTAAGGTCTCTAAGCTAGAACCATCGTTGTGAAGCCACCATCACCGGAATAAATAAGGATTTCGCTTTAATTCATTTTCGTAAGTTATCTTGTTCTTCCTTCATGTTTTACTTTGTTTAAGTGCAATGTGTATGAACAATATGTGTGTTGCATGATATTCGAATTTAGATACGATAGTTGATAAATTCGTAGATTACCGTGAAGGAGAATGATAATATTCTTCCAACATACGTAAGTTGAGGGTGAATGTTATTAGATTAGGATTTATATCCATATCTTTGATCCGTAAATGCTTTAGTTGTACCGAGAGTGGTGAACTAATTAAAAGGCGAAGAACCGAAAGGGAAAATGCCTCTTTAGCAGATAATAATCCAAGAACTTACGAATGAATATGTGTCTTTCTTGTTATTTTCGGTGGGGTGGTGGATCAATGGTGTGTTCTAGTTATTTTAATCTTTCTTTAAACAAATTTTCACGTATCGTCTTTCTTTTCACGTTTGCTACCTTAGTTTGTTAATTGAAAATCCGAGATCATAATCATCAACTTTATAAAAGAAATCGAAGGCAAAAACTCTTTTTCGTACAAGTCCCTGCGGATACGATCCGGTTTCACCACTATAGGTGCGAGCCTTCGCACTTGGGGCTGACATCGGTTTTATTTTATTACTTGTTATCTTTTGCTTTGCATAAAACCGCGAACAGGCGAAAACCCCAATAATCAATGGGTAAATTACTTTGGAACCTTAGACTCCTGGCAACATTCAGCAAATGCTGATGTTTCCTTTCAACAATACCATTCTTGTTCAGGTGTGCTGACACATGATATCTGATGTACGATGTCCTGTTGAGCATACAATTCAAGAAGATGAAACAACCGTTATCGATCTAATTAATTTAATAATTTTGTGAAACTGAGTAGAAACAAATTTAACAAAAGATTTAACAAGATCATAAGTTTCAGATTTATGCCTCATAAGAAAAACCCAAGTAAATCTAGAAAAATAATCTACAACAGTAAGAAAATATTGTTGTCCATTCACAGTATGTTGTTTCAAATGACCCCAAATATCCATATGAACAAGATCAAAAACAACATTTACATCAGTTGAACTCAATGGAAAAAAATTCTTTAATTTTGCAATAGGATAAACATAACAAACATCGTGATTACAAAATTTGACATCAGCAGACTGTGAACTAATGACTTACAGTCTTTTATCTAGCAAGTGCCCTAGTTTGTAATGCCATAAAGAAGCATCATCTAGTCTATGAGAAAAAGTTTTATTTTCTCCAAAATTAGCATTAGAAAGTTTGATTGGCTGATCCATGACATAGATCCCTCTGTGTAACTCAGCTGTACCAATAACTTTCTTGTTCTTGTCCTGCAAAACACACTTGTTAGCAAAAAAAAAGATGTATCTTATGTATGTTTAATAAAAGAAGGTAAGGATAAAATGTTATACTTAAAACCAGGAATACAAAGTACATCATGTAGGACCAGCTGAGAGTTGACCCTTACTTGTCCTATATGTGTAACATAAACATTATTTCCATTAGGTAATTCCATTTTTATACTAGATGAAAGTTTGGGATTTCTTAATAGATATAATGACCTTACAATGTGATTTGTGGCACCAGAGTCCAGGATCCATTGTATGGATCTTACTAAATTTAGATCACCTATCCCTATAGCAGGTGAGTAGTGTGTAACAATCTCAGCAGGTTGGCCAACAGCAAATCCTGCATGTCTAGGAGGATTAGAACTCAACAGAGCCATCAACTTATCAAGTTGTTATGCAGCAAGATTAGGAAACCCTGGTGCGACAGATCTATTTCGGGCATGATCTTCTTCTGCTGATTGTTCCTCTTCTATCATATTAGCCCTCTTTGTCTTGAAACCAGGAGGATAGCAATGTTTCTTATAACAAGTCTCTTCAGTATGACCGTTGAATCTACAAAAACTACATTGCACCTTATTGGGATTCTTAGGTCTGGCATTTGTTGTAGTCATAGAACTTAGTTTGCTGACTGGTTGATTTGCCCCTGTGCATTATTTTGAGACAAGAGCTCCATAGAATCTTGATTCTTGGCCTTGTTAGTCACATATAACTTTAATGTTCATTGCAAAGGCATCATGGATTTCTGGAAAAAGTACCATCTGCATTGCCTATGAAACTGGTATACCCGATCTGGATTGGAACCCGAGTATCTAGATTGGGCCTGAATCCAGGCCCAACAACAGATCGTGGGCCTCCATCCCACTTGTCTGCAGTCAATAAGCCGGACTCATCTTCATTCCGACACCTTGGACACAATGGAGGCTATCCATATTATCAAGTTGGCTAAGCTTGAGTTTGAGTTGAGGACATCAAGACAATGGAAGATATGAGTCCGACCTACCATCGAGTCCACTGTTCGCCGATCTTATCCTGACAGCTGTCCGGTCAACTTATATATATATATGATTATCCTTAATTGTAATGCTTTTAATGTCTCGTCATGAATAGACTAGACCGACTTAGCCTTTGCCTATATATATGAGATCATAATGTAATAAAAAAGGATCCAAGAACTAATATATACAGAACTACTCTGTCAATTTTTCGACTCACTTGTGTTCTCATTCATAAGCATCAGTCCGACCGCCTTGTTTTTTATAGCCACCACCCTCTCACTTGAGAAATCATACTTAAACAACCTTATATCCTCATTATATCACTGTTACCGCAAACACGATATATCTGACTATATCACCTGGCTCCATTACCGGGAACATCATTATCATTCAACATCTTCGAATCATTTGCTCCACCCTAAATTTGGTTTCATGGCGACGCCGACCAGTTCAAACAAACATCTTCACTTTTATGATCAGCAAAAGCCTTAGTTTATGGGTTATTCGACCCTCAAACCATTGCTTTTATGAGGGAAGCTGTGGATTCTTAGAAGAGCAAGTTTGGTTCCTGCAAGTTTCGGCTTACATCTAGTCTAATCCACCCCAAAGTCGAATAACACCTTCACCGGCTTGTTCACAGCTCTACCTGAGCCCATCATATTTCCCAGGTGGGTGTAAAATTTTGGTCAATTTTAGCTCTTCAAGTAATTAGAAAACCGGTTGCTTTTTAAAACCACCTGGAAACGCACTTTTGGGTATTTTGGATTCTGAGTCTTAGGAGATATTTCTACAATCAGCAAAATATCTTTAAAATATCTAGTCAAACATGGTTGGTGCAAAAAACATGACGCCTGCTACACCATCTAAAACGGGCAACCAGGTCCCCACACGTTGAGCGAACACGCCGCGTGTCGAAAGAGCACCACATCATAGAGAGATGAGTAGGAGGGTACAAGAAAATTGATTTTTAAAGAAGGGAAAGTTGGTCATTAAATGTCGATTTCCCGTCATTGAAGACGTGTAATGACAGGAAATCCCCCGTCATGGCCCGTCACTACTGCCCTCCTAGCTAAAAGTAAATAATGACGGTAAAGTGTCCCGTCATTATTAGTGTGATATAATTAATGACGACATTATACTCTCACTAAAAGATCATATAATGAAGAAAATTTTCATCATTGTAGCTTCATTATCCCCTCATTATAAAGATACAATATCTCGTCATTTTATTATTTTGTCCCGTCACCTTATCATTTTAAGGATAAATCTTATCATCACTATTTCTTATCATCACTATTAAAAAATAAATTTAATGATGACAATTTTGATCATTAAACTACCTGGATGACTTTTTGTCTTCATTAAAATCAACTTAAGCATTAAAATTTGATATATTAAAGATTCAGCAATCAAAATCAACATAACCAACAAAGTTTGATATATTATTAAGTTAAGCTTCAGCAATGCGCCGAAATGGTCATAAAAAATAAAATGGTCTGAATTAGAAAAACAAGAAAACCAAAACTACGAGTACATAAAAATTGTAAAAAGAAAAAGCCTAAGGACCTATGATAAACACTCTATACACATTCCAACAGCGGAATATCATCATGTGCTCTCCAGTGATGTGAGGCCAAAATAATCGGCTTGTTCTGATCTGTAAGAAAAAAACGCCTTGCTTCAACCCACAAACCTGCATCATGATTGATGTATTATTTTTATATGATTAAATATATGTTATATTATTATGTTTATCAACGAATGCTATATAAAATATATGAAATTATGATATAAATAGTATGAATTATTAATCTTTATAATTTAGAGTAGTTAGTAGTAATAATAATAAAAAGTTGTAATTTTGTACCGATTTTAGTAAATCGGAGTTAATTAGTGTCGATTTACGTGGGTATTTGTGGTATTTTATTGCAGATTTATAAACCAAGACCCGAGAATCGACATATTGAAGTATAATCATATCTCGGAATGATTTAGAAAGTGCCACGAGCTTAAAATGGTCAATTGAATAGGCAAGTGAATGTGTGGCCAATCAATTTGGTTAAATAATAATCGAGAAATGTCTTCGACAAACGAATTCATTTCATCAAAACGACATTTTCGAAAAAGTGTTCTTCGCGAAAGTTGTAGATTTTTCCGAAAGCTTTCCAATGCAATTTAAATTATGAAGATTGGAGGTCTACAACTTAAACAGTGATCAAGTGGCTAATCGATTTGGGTTAATAAAAATCCGTAAAAGCTTCGGAGGAACACGAGGTTATCAAGAAGACGTTATCTGAAGAAGAGTCCTTTATGAAAGTTGTAGAGTTTCTCGAGATCTTAATTTTGGCATTTCGTTTGCAATTTTGGAGGTCCAGAACTCGAGATATGAATTTTAGAAGTTTAATAACATAAATATCTCATACGCACATGGGAGTGTTTTCAGCATGGGAACATCATTATGATTCCGGACCGAAGCCGCCTAATACGGACCGGTCCGCCAAGGACTCCATTTTCTATATAAAGGAGCTCATTTCAACAGATCGAGAAGTACCAAATATATATACATCTCATATATATATATATCTCCTCTCTTTCTTTTCTTTTCTTTTCTTTTTTATTTTGTAGTTTGTAAAAAGGCGCTTACGCCGTAATAATGTAGTTTTGTATCGTTATAATGCTCGGGAAAATCTCGAAGTCGGTTTTGCTAAAGAA
The DNA here is from genome assembly GCA_026214975.1 of Gentiana macrophylla. NCBI lineage: Eukaryota > Viridiplantae > Streptophyta > Magnoliopsida > Gentianales > Gentianaceae > Gentiana > Gentiana macrophylla. Next base: position 96,097,087 of record CM047808.1, on the reverse strand, counting down.
GTTGTAATGTCCGAAAATACCATTTCGAATCAACTGCCGTATTAGGGTAACTTTTTTAAGTATTTATGTTTGTTTTATATTTTTCGTTGTTATAATGTTTTTAGGCTAAATATAATCATGGCCAAAACTATGTAATCGGTTTTATTTCGATCTTTTCGTTAAAGAAATGTTGTTAAGTTAAAATGATTAAAATTGAGTTAATTGAATCTTTTTCTATTTCGATCGTATTCAGTATTGACATATTTAATCGATCCGAGGAATTCATAATCTAATTATGAATTGACGCTCGTAGTCGAGGATATGAGATAAAAATAGAAAAACCGGAGGGTAAAATTGGCCGTGTGAATAACGTGATAACGGAATCCGATTTCTACCCGGGGTAAATTTGTTTTGGGAGAAATGAATTTTATTATAATTTGTACTCGAGATCGTAATAATGTTAAATCATCGATTAATCGAAACTTAAACCGAAAGTTGAATCGTCCGGCTTTGACAAGCTGGAGCCTTTAAAATAAAATTGACCGTTTGTGAACGGAATGACTCCTTTTATCTAAAGGTAGATTTGTACTCGGGACCTGCTCGTAAAAACCGTAATGATTGTGGACCTTGATCGATGCAATGGACATATGACAATTTCATACGCTCGTGTGAGGAGGAATTGTTTACCTCAGGAGTGCACCGTTTCATTTACTCAATTGGACCTAAAATAAAAGGAGAGATCGAACGCATTTCATTTAATCGAAAAGATCGTATAAACCAATTATATAAGTTTTGGCCAGTTCTCTAAAATTATCTGTTTAGTATATTGGTACCTATATATTTATATCTATATATATACTTTGCAATTTATGTACATCTATATATATCTATATATATTATATTAGAATAACTTTTAAATTACATATTTATTTTATGTTGACTAGAATAGTAGTGATCTGTGTTATAAAATTGCGGTTTAGATCGAGTTAATAACAGCTCTTTGGTGTTTAACCACACGTAAAAGAAATTACCAAGTTCCCTGAGGATTCGACACTCTGACTCACCACACTAGCACTACAATTTGACCCGGTACACTGCCGGTTAGGATCGTTTAAACCAGGAAACGTCTGTCAGATTTCTGGCACTGTTTTCAAGGTTAGGTTTAGGTCTGTCAGCTCTTTGGCGCCGTTGCCGGGGAACGTCGCTAATTTCTTTTTTATGTGTCTATGGTTACTACTTGTATTAGCTCAAAATTCTCGAGAATAAGTCAACACTTTTCTTATCCCATTTCTATTTTATTTTTCGTTGGTTGTTACCTTATAGGTAAATTACCAATTTTTACTACTATCAATTTCTAGTTATTTTCTATTTTCGTTAGTTGATGACCAGAAGTGGTAAGGCCCCTCTCACTCCTTATAAGCCTGACATAAACACTTACGAAAGGCAGTTAAGAGTAGAGAGTAAACGCGGTCATACTAGTCAGGGAAATCCTGACCAAGAATCATCTTCAAACAGAAATACGAGAATGGCTGAAATCAGTGATGAAACACCTGAACAAGGGCTGGAACATGCTCTAGGGCATGGACAAAACCCTGTTAACCCTAATAATAATAATAATAGAAATAATCAGAATCGGAACCAGAATAATCGTAATAATCCGCCAAACCCAAGACCTATCTGTGATCAAACCGTAAGAAGAAACCAGACTAATAATCCCATACTTTTACCTAATGAAGGAGCAAATAATTTCGAGATTAAGTCTCATCTTTTTGGTTTAATTGACGCAAGAGCCCAATTTCTAGGAGAGGATGATGAAGATCCACATCATCATCTCTATCTTTTGAAGAATCGTGCAATCTGACCAAAAGTCAAGGTGCTCATAAGAATTAACGAGGATGACTATGTTTCCTTTTTCTTTAAAAGGACGAGCCCGAGATTGGTTTATGTCTCTTCCACATCATTCACTTACTAGTTGGGAGGAGATTCAAACTGAATTTCAAACAATATTTCACTCAGTGACGAAATTTGGAATTAAAAGTCGAGGTTGCTAACTTTAGACAAGGATCTCAAGAAACTCTTGGGAATGCGTGGGAAAGGTTTAAAAATTGTTAAGAGCGTGTCCCGATCATGGTTATTCTTTAGATATGCAAATTCAACTCTTACGTCGTAAATTGAGAAAAGATTCACGTGCGGATGTAGATCATGCATGTGGTGGTTCGTTAATGATGAGTGAAGCTCAAGCAGATTTACGATGCTATAGAAAAGATTTCCAAAAATAACAGAATGTGGGAAACCGGTTCTAGCACGAGAAAAGTAGCTTTTTGCAGGAGAATGCACGCGTCTAATACGGAAGTTCTAGCACACTTGGAGAATTTGAGTAGGAAATTTGATGGTCTACAAATGAATAAGAACCTAAGTTCGGAAAATAGTACACCAAATGAATACTCAAGTCATGATAATGTGTCATTAGGAGTGAAGAACCAACAGGATATTCAAGAGAGGAGGTGAGTTTTCTTCAACAAAGATAGAATTTGAACAATGCATACTCGAACTCGTTTAATGCTATTGAAGAGATCATCCAACTTATCGATGGTCCGAAAACCCTAGTAAGCCAGGACAACCGCCATATCCAGTCCCATATAGAATAATAACCAAGTTTATCAAGAAAACACATCTAATCGAATTTACAATCATTACCTAGATCCTATCCTCAACATACCACTCAAAGTATACCAAGAACTCTCGAGTTCAACTCAACTGCAGAAGGAGTTGAAAAATGGGAAAAACTAATGGAAAATATGATGGGTGTAGTATCTACTCAAGCTAAGAATATGGAAACAATGATGACTTTATTGGTACGATCCTTTAAAGATATGAGTACAATGAAAACATCTATGAGTGGACATGATACTGAATGAGAACGATAGAAGCCTCATTAAGGAATATGGAAGATCATTTGAGTAGGGAAGGTGAACGTAATAACATGTAGACCCCAGGAGGATTACCAAGTAACACCGAAAGAAACCCAAGAGAGGTAAATGTTGTAGTTACGAGAAGTAGAAAGCTCGAGTGGAAGCAATGGGGTTGAAAACTTTGGGAATAATGAAGTAGAAGATGATTTAGATGGAAAGAATGATGAAACTAAAGATGAAATTGAATTCATCGATGAGGAAGAAGAAATTATAGAGAATTTCTTGAAAAGGAATAAGTTTGGAATCACGAGAATGAAGGTGAAAATTGGGTAAAAATCCCTAGGATTTTGAAAGACCCTATGGATAAAGATTTAAGGAATTTATTCAAGGAACATGTTAGAATAGATGAAACTAGTAATAAGGATGAGAAACATGAAGAACCGAAAGAGTCTCAAGTAGAGATTGATTAGAGGAACAATTTAAAAGAAAAATTCAAGAACTCGAAACATGGCGACTAAGTAATACTCAAAGGTTTAAGGAAAAAGGAAAAGAGAAATTGACTAGGAGCCAAAGGTTATAGATTTAGAATCTTTACCTTACCCTCCTAAAGATCAAATCAAAAAGGCAAAAAAGCGATAAGAAGTATGCTCGTTTCCTTGATACTTTTTCGTCATCTTCATGTTAATATCCCTGTTATTGAAGCTACGATTAATATACGCCTATGGAAAGTTTTCAAAGATATACTATCAAATAAGAAAAAATTAGAGGACTATGAGAATATATGCTGAATGAAGAATGTTCTCGCAGTCTGAAGATAAGTTACCACCACTGGCGAAAGATCCCGGAAGTTTTACGATTCCATGTGAAATTGGAGGATTTACGTTTAAGAAGGTCTTATGTGATCTTGGAGCTAGTATAAATCTCATGTCTTATGAGGATTATAAAAAGCTAGGCATAGGAAAGCTTATTAAGATCGAAATGACTCAAATGGCGAGATAGATCGATTAAGTACCCTAAAGGAATGATTAAGGATGTACTGGTTAAAGTAGACAAATTCTATTTTCCAGTAGATTTCGTAGTTATGGAAATGGAAGAAGGATATTCAGCGCCACTTATTCTAGGTCGTCCATTTCTAGCTACAGGAAGAACTTTAATCGATGTTCAGAAAGGAGAATTAGTTTTGAGAGTCAATGAAGATGAAGTTGCTTTCAATATTTTCAAAGCTATGAACCATCCATATACATCACCAGAATCATGTTCTTTTATAGAAGATATTCATTCTGTCTATGATAATCAGTTACCAACTTTTGAAGACAGATTAGAAGAATGCTTAACTCTGTCTATCTATAAAGAAGATGAGGAAGACATTGAAATGAAAGAGATAATCCTTCTCTACAGATAAAGGAAGCTTTACTTTTAAGCCACCATGGCATAAGTATTTGGAGTTAGAACTAGAAGGACCAGTTCTTAAATCGTCAATAGAAGATCCGCCGAAGAATCTGGAATTGAAACCGTTACCTTTAAATCGAAATATGCTTTTCTTGGAACTTGATAATCTATTACCGATTATTATTTCATCAACTTTAATCGAGCAACAAGAAGATCAATTACTTAGAATGTTAAGAAAGCATAAGAAAGCTTTTGGATGGGACATTGCCGATATTCGAGGTATTAGCCCCGAGATTTGTGTTCATAAGATAATTCGAAAGAAGACGCTAAACCTTGTATTCAACGCAACGCCGCCTCAACCCGAATTTCTGATTAATCGTTAAGAAAGAGGTGATTAAGCTATTAGAAATGGGGATAATCTTTCTATATCGAGATAGTGAATGGGTAAGTCCAACTCAAGTTGTACCAAAGAAAGGAGGTTTCACAAAGTGAAAGAGAATGATAAGAATGAATGGATTCCAACAAGGAAATTACAGTTATCGAATGTGCATTGATTTTAGAAAACTAAATGATCATACTAAGAAAGATCATCATCCGCTTCCATTCATAGTTCAAATGTTGGAACGTTTAAGTGGTCATAAGTATTCTTGTTTTTAGATGGTTATTCGGGATATTTCTGATTTTCATTGCAGCAGGAGATAGGGAAAAGACTACTTTCACATGTCCTTATGGAACTTTTGCTTATAAAAGAATGCCGTTTGGTTTATGTAATGCTCCTGCTACGTTTCAAAGATGTATGATGTCTATATTTTCTGATATGGTTGAGAAATTCTTAGAAATTTTTATGGACGACTTTAGTGTTTACGGAGATTCTTTTGGTAAATGTTTGTCGCACTTAGAAAAAGTGTTACAACGCTGTGAGGATACCAATTTAGTTTTAAACTGGGAAAAATGTCATTTAATGGTATCGGAAGGAATTGTTCTAGGTCATAGAATCTACGAAATAGAATTGAAGTTGATAAAGCTAAAGTCGAGGTGATTGAAAAATTACCACCACCGGTGAATCTAAGGACTCAAGAGGATTTCTTGGACATGCAGGATTTTATAGGAGATTTATTGCAGATTTTTCAAGATAGCAAAACCTCTAAGTCATTTGCTTGAAAAGAAGTACCTTTTAATTTTGATAGTAAATGTATGGAAGCATTTAAGACCCAAAGCGAAGTTGATTATTGCATCAAGATTGGTAGCACCACTGCCCGGATTTGCCTTTGAGATTATGTGTGATGCAAGCGATTTATTTGTAGGAGCTGTTTTAGGTCAAAGGTATAACAAAATTCTCAAAGCTATTTACTATGCATCCCACACATTAAACGCAACTCGGCTTAATTATGCAACTACTAAAAGAAGCTCATAATGTAATTTTTGCCTTAGATAAGTTCGAGATCTTATATTGTTGGTTCTAAGGTAATAATCTACATGAGACCATTCAAATCTCTAAAGTATTTACTAAGTAAGAAGGATGCGAAACCACGTCTTCTTAGATGGATTCTCTACTTCAAGAATTTGATATTGAAATTAAAGATAAAAAAGGAAGTGAGAATGTGTATGTGAGATCATCTAAGTAGAATGGAAACTAAGGAAGAGATAGGGAATGAAATTAAAGATTCATTTCACGATGAACAACTATTTAGAATAGATACTCCTTCAACCATACTGGTTATTAAAAATAGAATTCCTTCTAAGGAAATGTCACCTTGGTTTGGAGATATCATTAATTACTTAACTGTGATTATATTCCGTCTCATTGGACTTGGCAAATGAAAAAGAAGTTCTTTTACGACTTAAAATTTTATTCTTGGGAGGAACCGGACCTTTTCCGTAAATGTTCGGATGGGATAATCGGAAAATGTGTGCCTGATAATGAAATTTTAAGTATTTTATCGTTTTGTCATGATCGTGAGGCGGGAGGTCATCATGGAGGTTGGAAAAGCGCTTTTAAAGTTTTACAATGTGGTTTTTATTGGCCTACACTATATAAAGATGCTTATAAGTATGTTAAATCTTGTGAATCTTGTCAAAAATGGGAAATGTATCTAAAAACATGAAATGCCTATGCAACCTATTTTAGAATGTGAGTTATTTGATGTTTGGGGTATAGATTTCATGGGCCTTTTCCTATATCGTTTGGAAAAAGATTTATTCTTGTAATGGTAGATTATGTTTTGAAATGGGTAGAAAGTGAAGCTCTTCCTACTAATGATACCAAAGTTGTCATACGATTCCTTAAAAGAACATATTCACTAGATATGGCATTCGAGGGCAATCATTAGTGATAGAGGTTCACATTTTTGCAATCGACCATTTACTAAGTTAATTGAGAAATATGGTGTAACGCATAAGTTAGAACGCATATCATCCGCAAACCGGTGGGATGCAGGTAGAGGTGTCGAATAGAGATTAAAAGAATCGTGGAAAAACAGTTGATTCAAATCGTAAAAGCGGGCGATTAAATTAGATGATGCATTATGGGCGTACATAATGACTTTTAAAACACCAATTGGTTGTTCTCCTATAAGCTAGTCTTTGGTAAGTCTTGTCATCTCAGAGTTGAGTTAGAACACCGAGCCTACGGGCTATTAGATTTCTAAATTTCGATCCTAAAGTGTCGGTGATCATAGATTGCTTCAATTGATGAAATTAGAAGAATTTTCGTCTCGATTCTTATGAAAACGCTCGAATCTACAAGGAACGCACGAAATCTTTCCATGATAAGAGAATCTTTAAGCGTGAGTTCCATGTAGGTGATCGAGTGCTTTTGTACAATTCACGTTTAAAGTTGTTTCCAGGTAAGCTTAAGTCGAGATGGACAGGTCCATTTAAAGTAACACGAGTTTACAAAGCTGATTTGTTGGACTAAGCGATGGAAATACAACTTTTATAGCCAATGGCCACTGAGTAAAGTTATTTGTGGAGGAGAAGGAATCACACCCGAAAGAAGAAATAATGCTCTTGATTGATCCCCGACAAATTGAAAAAGCAGAGGAAAAATGAAAAGCGAAAAGCGAGAATCGAATCACCGAATACCAAAGTGCTATCTATCTTTACTCTACTTTTACGTAATTTTAATTATGTTTAAACTCTTTTCGTCTTTTACCGGATAGGCGTAAAAGAACTGGATGTCTTTTAGATAGAATAGGAGTTTTTATTTTACTTTTGAAATTAGGCCTTGATAAAGATGTCGCGTTTTTCTATAGAAGCTTTAGTTTTTGAACAAAACAAGAAATTGTTGAGAGAGATCGATTGAGGAAGTATGTAATGGAACATCAAGAAGTGCGATAAAAAGAAGGGCAAAGTTTCTAATGAGATGCGAGAATCTGTGGAAAAAGTGAACATGTTGAACGCCGGGGAAAACACAACCAAATCCAGGATGAGTGTTTGAATATTGTTAGGAAGGAACGATTAGGTGGTTATCCGAAAATCCCGATGGAATTCGAGAGATAATTCAAATGCTTCATTTTTAGGAGTTAGGTTGATTGAAGCGTTATATCGTAACTTTGGAAGATTTTAAATCGAAGAATCGTGGAACCCTTAAGTTTGAGTCTTTTATTTTATTTTTATAAAATTTTCACATAACTTCTGAGAATTTTATAAAATTGGATCTTTATGAAATTTGAGGAGTTTTATAAAAGTTTTATAAAAGTTTTTTTTAGTTTTAATGTTTTATAAGAGTTGATATAAAATTTATTAAATTTTTATAAGCTTTTTATTAAAGTGTTATAAAGATTTTATTAAATTTTTAGAAATTGTTATAAAATTATAAAAGTTCCTTCAAATTTTATTTTTAGTAAGTTTTAAAAATTTTATAAACTTATTTTTAAGATTTTAATTAAGTTTTATTAGAATTTTTATAAGTTTTCATCAAAAATCTTAAAAAGAAAAATAAAAAAAAATCGAAAAAGTAAAAAAATTGGGCACGGACCGATCCGGCCTTAATCCGGACCGGTCCGGGGTCTAAAATCATAAAAAAAGACGGGGACCCTTCTTTTCTTCTTCTTCTTCTTCCTAATTCTTACAACAATGCACTCCCACACACCAAACCCCACCATTACGAATTTTTTTACTTTTCTACAACAAAACTTCATCTCACACTACACCATTACTTAATTTCTTCTCATTATCATCTCCTCTCTTCAACACAAATTGAAAAATTCAAAAAGGGTAAAAAAAACAAGCTCCATTTCATTCCGGCGACTTTTGAACTTTTCCGGCCTACTTTTCAACATTTTCTACACATTAAGGTATAATTTAGTTTATTTAGTTGTCAATTTCGTATTTTTCATAATTTTTAGATTAATTTCAACTGTTTTGATTTTTGAGTGTATTGTGACATTTTCAATTTATTCTTTGTTTTTGTTGTTGTTTTTGTTGTTGATTGGCATTACCAATATCGTAGAATGGGTGAGTCGAAAGTACTAGAGTCTCTAAAAGAGAAAATCAAAAATTCTATATCAACTCCTGTCGTGAGCACGATAATTTTATCATCGAGAGAAGAAGCCGTAAGCTTTGAAAAAACCGCATCACCGAGGCTAAGAAAGCGTATAAGAAAATTTATAGTAAATGTGATGTTTTGGTTGAAAAAGGATTAGACTTGGATGACTTAGGTGATGAAGTTAAGAATATCGTTAGAAAGCGTCAGTGGTTAGATTTAGCGACGAGAAGGAAGGGAGATTAACACGACTATAGTAAATTTGAGTTTTATTCGGTTTTATCTACATTGTCGGAAGAACAGCTTACTCAGTTGGAAACCTGTACCTTACGAACCAGAAATATTCCTTTTAACCCTGCCGTCATAAATGCAATTCTAGGAGTTGAAGAATTTCACGATGAGGAGGATTACATGGTAGTTTATAATTTAGATGATCCTCGCTAGTTTTGAAGCAGATCGCCCGAGAGCCCAGATGCTTTTTGACCCGACCATGTGTGGGTTGAAAATCGGTTTAATTACGGGAACTGCTTTTAGAGGTTGAGGGCAATTAAAAGATTTATTAGCCATAATCTCTATCCTTCTCGTAAACATCCGCTTTTGGAAAGGAAGATGTTTGTATCGCTTGGGCGATGGTAAATGATGTTAGAGTGGATGTTGGAAAGGTCATGTTTAAAAGAATTTTTGAAAGTATTGTCATCGCTGCACAGTGGAGTCATCTATACTTTCCTTGTTTTATCTCTCGATTTATGTCGTAGGTTGGGAGTACCATTTCTTTGCCTAATGACAAGTTATCTCTGGTGATGGAAATCGATTGGACCTAGTTTGACTAGTCTTCCGGATGGTAGTATTAGCTTTTGCTTTAAGACGTCAAACTCGGCCGGCCCACCGGTTTTACATCTTCTTCTTTTCCATCTTTTTCTAGTCGGCCTCAACAAACTCCTTTCTCCAACACTATCACATATGACATGTTTCAATCTTTAGGATGAGATGTTGCACGTGGTCAAGCCAATGTGGCTTTATTCATTTGAGAGTACTAAGCGGTGGTGTGATGATATTCGTAGAGGTTTAAGAAGGAACGAGCGATTTAGCCGTAATCCTACTTTTGATGATCCCGCTATCCACCTTGTCGATCGATTCTTATACCTTGCGAGTGGGTAACACCTATTCCACCACCTTCGAGCTTTCATCCATCGTCATATCCCTTTGGAAGCCAATCTAGTGGGGACAGGTGTATTTTCGACAGTGTTCGAGAGACCGGCGATGTCGAGTTGGGAGGATTCACCGAGTTTGCACATGTCACGGTGGCATGAGTTCGATGGGTCTTGATAGTTCGATCCAGGACCACGACTACGGTTCGACCATCGCCTTCTCGATCGTTTCGAGTTCGAGTTTTCAAGTTGATTACGAGGAAGACTACGATGAAGATTGAATTTAAAATTTTTTGATTAAAAAATTTTTCTTGCACTTTTTATTCGACATTTGTCATTTTAATATTGGTTTGTTTTCATTTTTCGTTTAGTTTGATGTTACAATCGTTTTTATCAAAATTTGGTTTGTATTTTAAATCGGTTTAGTTTTTATAAAAACTATAAAAAAAAACCCAAAAATAATTTTCGTATAATTACTACGTCATTTTACAAAAATATAATGTGTCGTTTTATCCGTTCGTATCAAGTTAAATTAACCTTTACAACGTATCTTCGAGGAAAGAGTTAGTAATAGGCACGTGAAGTAATAAAAAAACCAAAGTTCAATTTGACTTTCACCTCTGTCCCTCAGTAAAAGTGGGATGAGGCCGGACCGGTCCGGCATATTCCCGGTCCGGGCCGTGAAGAAAAGAAGGCTGAGTCATTTTGGAGTCTGTCTAATGCAGCCACGTACGTATACTTTTACCATCTATTTAAAGAAGTAAGGGCAGGAGCAACAAATGCTCATTCTTTCACTGTCTATCTAACTTAAACTGTATTTCTTTCACTTTTTATCAAGTTTTAAAAATGTCGAACCACTCTTCACCGTCGGTTAATTCTTACGAGCCACATACACCGGATCATCCGGAATCTCAAGCTTCTAATGAGAGTATCATTTTACACAATCATTTTGCGAATTCTCCAATCCTATTGGAGAAAGGTTTAAATTTAGATAAGCTTGATCAATGGGAAAAACTATCATTGAAGTTTTGGTTGGAAAAAAATTTGTCAAGACACCGAGAGGTAGGATAAATGTCTCAATAGTCGAGAATTTTATTACGCACTTATGACTACATCTATGATCGATATCACTCAGTTGTTCTAGTAAGAGGAGTGGTTGTTCCCTCTCTTCATCTATTATCAATCAAATCTTTGAAATTCCACCGATCCACGATGCCACATTTTGAAATGCAATGGGGACTACAAAATCCTCTAATCATTTGAATAAAGTACACGAGTCGTCCAATGTTTGTTCCGCTTTTTGATACAAATCACGACATGTCAACACGAGCTTTACTTCCACATCTAAAAAGCGTGGAAGCATTTTATAAATTCGAGTTTATCCCACCTGGGATTTTGGAAGTTTGGTGAGAATGAAATGCTTCTACTTTTTGCTTTGGCATTCGGTGTATTTGTTGATTGGGGTATATTGATTCAAAGCGATGATTGGAATTTGCGATCACGAGAGGTAGTAGAGGGAAGCTTATGCCTAATTCATGGATGATATCACGTTTGTGTACTCTTCCGAATGGAGTAGAAAGAGTTTGGAGACGGATGAAATTTTTCCGTCTCAGAGATAGTCGGTTTGGTTTGCTACCGGTTGATACACCGGGTTGTTAAATCTACCATTTAGAAAGTTGTTTGTTGGTGTTATTCAAATTTGAATAAGTTAAATTAAGTTAAGTTTGAAGTTTCTTTAGTTAAGTTGTGTTTTTCTTTTAAGTTTATAATGTATCTTGTTTAATATATATGTCTTAGTTTTTTTTTTAGTTGTTTGTTTTATTTAATGATATAATTAGTATACGCTAAAATAAAATCGAGGAAAAATAACGTTCATAGATAATTTTAATTTTATTTTCGAACCTACTTCTTTACTACTTATTGAACATCGGGACGATGCCACTTCGTAAGTGGGAGTAGAGTTAGGTTAGAAAATTCATTAAAATTTTCGAAAAATAGTTAAAAATAATTATATTATATGTCTAATTTAGATTTTAATAAGATTTTAAGTTTATATAATTGAGTAATATTAGATATTGTTTTTATGAAATTATATAAGTATGTTGATATTTATAAGTAAAATTTTAGAATCATTTTCAATATGAATTATGAGTTTGGAATTGGACTAAGTTTGTTGATTTTGGCACCACAAAAATATAACTATAGCCAAATAACCTACCTCAGCCTTGATTAGAGTGATCAAGACCTCACTCGAAATTGTCAATTGTGATTAAATAACCAATTTTTAGCTAATTTTGGTCTACATTTCCTTGAAATACCGCAAGTTTGTACGTACTTATGAAAAGAGATGGAGACATAAAAGCTAAGTTTTGGTATATCTTTGAGATTGGAAAGATTAGATAAGTAGTAGTATATTTGATCTTACCTCATGACACTTTGCAACATAGTCGATTTTGGTAATAAGTTCGGATATATTAATATTCTATAAAAGAATTAAGAACGAAGCACCATATTTACACATGTAATTAATCAAATATCGTTATCTTCCTTATCTCGTGATTAACAACTTAAAAATAAAAAGAAATGATCGGTTGTAGCTACCAATGATTGGAGTGAGTAGGGTATTATCACGAAATGTCCTATATCACTATGAGGTAATTAAGCTCCGATTTGCTGATGATAGTAGTCCAATGCAGGGTATTATCTCGAAATGTCCTATCTTTGGGAATGAAGCACACAAGATAAAATGAAAAGAAAAAAAAGTTGAATCATAAGATCTCAGGAATTATTACAAGTTTAAGGAAACCGGACTTGTAATTTTCGATCGAAAGAGTAATACTCCGATCAATCTTGATGAAGCAATGCCTGTAAGTTTGATTTTCTACACACACTCACGCTTTTAGTTCTTGATCTTAAAAAAAAAAAAAAAAAAAAAAAAAAGATGTTAGTAATCGATGATTATTTTTGATCAAGAATATGAAGATGTAAATGCGACGCATTTACTGCGCTCTTTCTTTTGATTTTTTTTTTCCGATTAACCAACATCTTGAGCCTAAACTCTATAAGCCATTTGTGTCGACTACGACCAAGTTTCGATTCCAAAATTTCATAATAGTTGCGATTAAAATTCTGATATTTTATTTATACTTATTAAGTGTTACATGTACAATTTCATCAAAATAATATTTAATTATTTCAGTTATATACTCTTTCTGTCTTCTTAAGATTTTAAATTAAGATAAATAATATATTTATAATATTGACAATATTACATTAAAATTTATAATCGATAAATTATACTATCTTTTACTTACCGCTTATTTTTAACAGATGACTATCAAAAGTTTAAGTGGGAGTAATTTGATGTATTATTTTTATATGATTAAATATACGTTATATTATTATGTTTATCAACGAATGCTATATAAAATATATGAAATTATGATATAAATAGTATGAATTATTAATCTTTATAATTTAGAGTAGTTAGTAGTAATAATAATAAAAAGTTGTAATTTTGTACCGATTTTAGTAAATCTGAGTGTCATGTCGATTTACGTGGGTATTTGTGGTATTTTATTGCAGATTTATAAACCAAGACCCGAGAATCGACATATTGAAGTATAATCATATCTCCGGAATGATTTAGAGAGTGCCACTTGAGCAAATAATCGATTGAATAAGCTTAAGTGGATGAGTGGCCAATCAATTTGGTTAAATAATAATCGAGAAATGTCTTCGACAAACGAATGGCTCATCAAAACGACATTTTCGAGAAAAAGTGTTCTTCGCGAAAGTTGTAGATTTTTCCGAAAGCTTTCCAATGCAATTTAAATTATGAAGATTGGAGGTCTACAACTTAAAACAATGATCAGTCTATTAATCGATTTGGGTTAATAAAAATCCCGTAAAGTGCCTTGGAGGAACACGAGGTTATCAAGAAGGCGTTATCTCAAGAAGAGTCCTTCATGAAAGTTGTAGAGTTTCTCGAGATCTTAATTTTGGCATTTCGTTTGCAATTTTGGAGGTCCGTAACTGAGATATGAATTTTGAAGTTTAATAACATAAATATCTCATACGCACATGGGAGTGTTTTCAGCATGGGAACATCATTATGATTCCGGACCGAGCCGCCTAATACCGGACCGGTCCGCCAAGGACTCCATTTTCTATATAAAGGAGCTCATTTCAACAGATCGAGAAGTACCAAATATATATACATCTCATATATATATATATATATCTCTCTCTTTCTTTCTTTTTTTTTTATTTTGTAGTTTGTAAATAGCGCCTTACGCCAGTAATAATGTAGTTTTTGTATCGTTATAATGCTCAGGAAAATCTCGGAAGTCGGTTTTGCTAAAGAAGTTGTAATGTCCGGAAAATACCATTTACGAATCAAGCCGTATTCGGATAACTTTTCTTAAGTATTTATGTTTGTTTTATATTTTTCGTTGTTATAATGTTTTTAGGCTAAATATAATCTTGGCCAAAACTATGTAATCGGTTTTATTTCGATCTTTTCGTTAAAGAAATGTTGTTAAGTTAAAATGATTAAAATTGAGTTAATTGAATCTTTTTCTATTTCGATCGTATTCGTGATTGACATATTTAACCGATCCGAGAGATTCATAATCTAATTATGAATTGACGCCCGTAGTCGAGGATATGAGATATAAAAAGAAAAACCGGAGAGGTAAAATTGGCGTGTGAATAACGTGATAACGGAATCCGATTTCTACCCGGGGTAAATTTGTTTTGGGAGAAATGAATTTTATTATAATTTGTACTTTGAGATCGTAATAATGTTAAATCATGATTAATCGAAACTTAAACCGGAAAGTTGAATCGTCCGGCTTTGACAAATGGGCCTTTAAAATAAAATTGACCGTTCGATGAACGGAATGACTCCTTTTATCTAAAGTAGTAGATTGCACTTTCGGACCACATTCGTAAAAACCGTAATATGATTGTGGATCTTGGGTGATGCAATGGACATATGACAATTTCATACGCCTTTCGTGTGAGGAGGAATTGTTTACCTCGTGAAGTGCACCGCTTCATTTACTCAATTGGACCTAAAATAAAAGGAGAGATCGAACGCATTTCATTTAATCGAAAAGATCGTATAAACCAATTATATAAGTTTTGGCCGCTTTCTAAAATTATCTACATTTAGTATATTGGTACCTATATATTTATATCTATATATATACTTTGCAATTTATGTACATCTATATATATCTATATATATTATATTAGAATAACTTTTAAATTACATATTTATTTTATGTTGACTTTAGAATAGTAGTGATACGTGTTATAAAATCGGTTTAGATCGAGTTAATAACAAATTTCTTTGGTGTTTAACCACACGTAAAAGAAATTACCAAGTTCCCGAGGATTCGACACTCTGACTCACCACACTAGCACTACAATTTGACCCGTGCTGCACCGCTTAGGTTAGGATCGTTTAAACCAGGAAACGTCTGTCAGATTTCTGGCACTGTTTTCAAGGTTAGGTTTAGGTCTGTCAATGATGCAAAGAACACAAAGGGGCATCATATAAGCAACACACAACAATAGAAGAATTCTGTCCAAAAGAGTAGGAAACCTAGCAAACACAAGCCACAATGCAAAACTAGACAACAACCATCAACCTTCCACTGGAAAAGTACATATGGCACCAACTCCGCTTAAAAGTCGCCAACTCCAAAACTAAGTGTTCCTAAAACAAATAAGTCACAACAATAAAACACAAATGAACCACAACAATCAAAGTGTACAATAGCGATGGCATCGATAGTGAAAGAAAAGTGGGGGACAAGAGCCAAAACACATTCAATGTCGAGCCAACACTAGGAAATATGGGAATTAAGCCAAAATTAGTGAAGCTACAGAAAGAAGCTCTTCAAATGAGAAAAACCTATAAAGTTAAACAAGATAATATAAACACAACAATGTGTCAAACTGTTCTATACCAACAAAGATCTAATACAACCAGAAGGACAAAAAAGATATCACAAGAATAGTTAAAGAAGCTAGGACATAATCTCCACTCTAAGACAATCACATAAAATGAGAGATGAGAGAGCCAAATTAAATTAAGCATAACAAAACTGGCACAGAAATTCACAACCCAGGAACGAGCAATATAATGTAATCCTGCAAACCACTACTGAGCTAAACCAAAATCAACAATCCAGTGGTATAATATAAGCAAAAAATACCCCTAAGCTAAAACACACCACCGCATCAAGCAAAAACGTATCACGCAGCCTCAACACATTAAAATTAGAAAAAGATGTAGTTGAAGCATACATACAGACGAATAACAAGCCGCCATGATCAATATCCAGCATCAAACACAACAAACATGAAATGGCTCAATTTGGGTACTTGAACACATGTTTGCTATGCACTCCATCATGAATGTGGAGGACTTCCAATAAACATAAGAATCTTTCTTTGTTGAGCCCAATTTAGCCAACCACTAAATGAAAAGCTAATAAACGATGTGAAGATCTAGTAGTTCAATCCAAAAAATGAATTTTTTTTGTTTCCAGATTTAATGAAACCGAATTAAAATTATGAAGTCATGAAATGAATTTTTAGTGGAAAAAGATAATGAACTTGAGTAACAACATCAGCGTATGAGGCAGGAAAAGGACATCAGGGGGTTCTACCGTATGCACAGGGTTCATGCCTAGCTTTTGAATTTAGAAGTATAGACATTGAAACACAAGGTGTAGTAGGATTCGATTAACAAATGAGGCTTAGAGGACAAAGACTTCTTAGTTAATAATTATGTCATGGGTGATTTTGATGCAAGGATCTTGATGTGCATAAGAGCCTGAAATGCTAAACAATGAAATTGACCAAAATTCCATGACTACCAGATTTACATTACAAGCTAAAATGGATAGCTAAATAGAAATTTTGAAAAGGATATGCATGTAGCATAGACCCAAACACATGATGAAAATTGCTTCAACGGTACTGCAACTTTTGGCACGCTAGTTTGTACGTTTGTAACCATTAATGAATAATGCACCAGTTTTAAATATTTTACTAAAATCTTTAGGCACATTAGTTTCGGATACATATTGAATACGGGACACATCACCAAACAAAAGCATCCATGTAGTCATAGATAGAAATATATGTATATACATGACATGGAAACTATAGAGAATCACGCAACTTACCAATTTACTTGGGGATACTCCAACCGGGCAAAAATTGGAAACAACTTTGTCAGAGCATCTGAAACTCTCAACAACAAAGCGAGAGCAGGAATCACTTGTGGGTCCACAAACTGAATGCATTGGAAGTGCATAAGAAAATTGACCTGGGCATCGAGTCGAGGTACAAAAGGTATAAATGAAAATCCCAACAAGAACACGCATGAGCCGGTGCTAATACATTGAATATGCCGCTAATGACAATTCACATCAGGCTTCTACCATTGTCATTAGTGCTCGATAGAAAGTCCATTTCAGCTCCATGAGTGTCTACAATCAACCCAAAGAGACGATGAACAATTTGTCTGCACATCATATGGATAGTAACCCCTGAAGTCGTGTTCTTATAGAAAAAATAAAATCTGCATTATTTGTCTCAATTCTTTTTCCATGTAAGATACTGTTTTTGAAGAAATTTAATGTCGAATCCAGTTTAATAGAGCGAGCAAAGCACCAAATAAAAAAAGAACAATCGATGCAAAACAAAATTAGAAGCTTAAAGCTTGTGTACAAACCATGAAAAAGCGTATTACCTGATTCAAAGCAGGTACTCAAGGCGGAGAAGATAAATGGTGTGAAAAATCAAAGTTTCTCTGTTCATGCAACACATAGTGGTATTTAATAAGAATCAAATAGTGGTTCAAGGAAACTTCTAATTCAATGATCCAAGAACGATTTGAGACCACATTAACTCCAGAGAACAATAACAAAAAATAATTAACGTAAGAATAATAATCAGAGAAATTAAAAGATTATAAGGAACTGACCATTGAATGATAAGCCAACGAAGCAAATTAAAATGTAAAAGTAAATATTAAACTACAGCATACCCGAAAGAAAATTAACCAACATCAGTAATATAATATAACAACGCGATTATTCCTCCACAGAGGCATCTGTTGTCAGTTGTTTAATACCTGGTGTCGACGGTGGTGGAGTTTTCGACATTTTGTTTCATCAAGCAAGATAGTTTTAGCCGTGAATTCATTGTCATCACTATCTTGCTAAAGAAAATTGGGCCTCTGGATACCTCCGTTATCTCCAAGTGTGTCTCTCATTCTGCTAAGGACCTTATAAAGCAGAATATATCTAGTATGCTTGGGCTGCTCCCGTCCAATCAATTCTCCGTCACCGTTCGTTTTTCTGAATAATTTCTTTATCATCTCATTTGTGTAATGGAATAGGAAATTCGATTTTCCCTTAGATATTACAAGCAGGTCAGAAGAAGGGTGGAATCATGAATATTGTGGAATTTCGAGAAGCAAAAGCAGTCCTGGTAGATGCATTGAAAGATGTGGAAATTTGGCTCGTGGGGATCCACAAGTCTTGAATTACATTCATCAATTGGAGTTGGAGTTGTATACAGTCAAGCAGGAACTGCATGCCCGAAAATACGAAAATTTGCAAATGGAATCTACCAAGGAATGTAAAAATGATTTGTAGGTGTACTTAAGGTCTTTGGAATCAGAGTTGGTTGCTAATTTTTCTAGTCCATCATCACCAGAGGTTAATGAAGTTATTCACCAACTTGGTGTCAATATTTTGCTGCATTTTGTTAGAAAAGAAGCATCTTCAAATATTATACCACAATCTTTTCCAAGGAGAAAAAAAAGCTCTAATTACGCCAAAGATCATTTCGTGTAACATTGGAACTTCCTGGGATTACTTGGCCTGGTGTATGTTAAGGGGGCCAACATTTATGAGGTTTGGAAAACAGACTGCATCTAAGTTATGCAGTGGGTTTGCTATAATAATAAGATTAGAAAGGGGGTACATCGTTCTCTTTACTTCTTTTTTTGTCGCAATTTTTTCCTCCTATCTTTATGCTAAAAAAATTACATTGTAAATGGAATTTCTTGTATTTACTGAACAAAAAGGATTTCATGTTATGATAAACAATTCATAACAGACAAAAAAAATCTTCTTAACAAAATTCATAAGCTTAAATGGAAATCAACTCAAAATACAATCTACATAGAATTGGATCTAATCTACACTACAAGCATGAATGAGAGACAATTTCTCATAAATACAACTTGCAACGATACTCTTTCCCACACAATACCAAGATATCATCTAGAAAAAAAAAATTCAAAAAAAGACTCATATTGGGAGAAAATGAGACTTCGAAACAAATAGAATGAAGAAAATTGAAATACTACTTACTTGACTAAGTCCAGATTATGAGGAAGGGAAGCAGGCAGTGGCAACCACTGTATGTCTCTGGTCTCAGGACTCCGAAACCCTATGCTTTGCTTAATGCTACCGATTGCTTCCGAGGGCTGGTCGTCTGCTCGCGTTCTGGTGGCCCATTTCTTAATGCGATTTGGTCATATTTTTCTTGCCAGCGTCTCTGTTCCTCCATCCGCCAGTCAACTCGTCGGAGCGATGCGATCTCGGGGGAGGGAGAGCTTCACGAATCGTAGGGGATGGGAGGTTTTTTTTTTTTTTGAGAATGGGATGGGAGTTACGGTTATAAAATTTTATTATTTAAGGGTGGGCGACAAATTTTTTTTTTTTTTTTACAAAAATAATATCCAGTAGCTTTGTCAAAAACAAAAAAATTAAAATTAAAAATTCCAATAGCTAGGAAAATAGAAACGCGTCACTAATCTTTCACCTTTTAACTAGACAAATGCTAAACTCTCACTAAATCTGCATGATTTATGGTTCTAATGACCGTATTTTTATCCTCTCACTATATTTTGGTAATTATTGTTCATTTTTCTAGTAGTAATGTCCACCGGGGATTATGCCGGACAGGGCATCACACCCGACATGCGAGCTTACATAAGGGAAAGGACTCGAGCCCACAAGATACACGAGGCGGCGGTCAGGCAAGGCCATGGCAAGGTTATCGTTGGGGCCTCACATCCGAATCCCGAACAAGGATCGGTCTCAGCAGGAGGGACAGCCCAACAACAAAGTCCTTATGCAATATCTCTCCGGGCACATATGGATTACTTAGAAGAAATGTGCGTGGGTAACATGCTACTCATTGTAGAGGTCCGCCTCTTCAACCCGTCAACAAGTTTATTCCTCATACCAAAGACTCACGGAGATACAACCAACTCTAAATCCACAAAAATTGATTCAACCTCAACGGACAGAGAGAGAGGGAAGCAGTCATGCCACTTCTCAACCTAAGGAGGGAAGGATATCAGCTTTAGTTTGCTTAGGGCCCATGGTCAACGACCGCGGTGCAACCCCAGGACGACCTAAAAATCCCCGACAGGTCTGTACCGGCATTGAGGGGCGGGGAGATTCACAGATTGAGAAAAGTTATACCTGACTCCCTATTATTCCAGAGAACCAGGATGAGATGGGCATAATGAAATAACTAATAGAGGAATTACAAAAGGGTAGAGCCAGAAGGAATCAAGGCCCGCTTGGGGTACTAGTGTCCTTCATCCTAACATCCTAAAGACGGCACCGAGGAGAGGTACACATTATCCAAATTTCACCAACTACCATGGGTCTACCGACCCTTTGGATTGGCTTTCAGCTTCCAAAGCAGAATTAGTCTATACAGACCAAGTGAGGATGCATGGTTTATAGCTTTTGTGGGATCAATGCAAGACAGAGAGGTGTCATGGATTCATGGGCTTCCTCTAGGTTCGGTCCTATCTTGGGACGATTTAATAAGTAAATTTATAGCCGAGTTCAAGTTAGTGGGTGGACCCAAAAAGACCCACATCGACCTTCACGAGGTCTGACAGGGTGAAAATGAATCAACCTGTAGCTACTATGAGCAATTTTACAAAGTGTACGAACTGACAAGAGGTCTGGCAGACAACGTTGTGATGAATAGCTTTGAAACAGGGTTGAGTCCGGGTCATTTGAAATCATATTTGCTCTCACACCACCGACGAACCTCCAAGAAATTTTGGGTTCGACTAGGAAATACATCCCGACTGCGGGGAATGAAGGATCATCATCATCCAACCGGGGTAAGCAGAGGGCTAAGCGTAGACCGCCCAGGGATAGTCGCCGAAATCGCGATCGGGATATTAAAAAGCCTGAGAGATTTAGAGAAGAGACCTTCACTCCTCTCAAAATCTCATACACTAAGATGTTAAATGAAGTAAGAGACGAGCTCCCTGAGCCGTACCCCATGAACCCAGACCCACGTCGCGACACAACCAAGAATTGCGGATTTCACAGAGATAAGGGTCACACCACTGACGAATGTATGCAGTTCAAGAGAGAAATTGAAAGCTATTGGCGTGCGGAAATCATGATCAATACAAGAGGGACATCGGGGGGCCAAACCGAAAGGATCAACAAGCCCGTCAGTACGACAGACAAATCCGCATGATCATGGAAAATCCCCCCCAGCAATAGTCAAATCAAAAGCCGCATCGGTTCTATCAACATGCATATGGAGAAGCCAGCTGTCCTGTGCGGGAATGAGCAACCCCTTGCTTTTACCCGAAGCGAGCTGGTGACTTCCATTAACGTTGAGGACATGTGTCTTTGTGTTTCGGTGGTAGTCAATTGGGAATGTGTCAACAGGGTTATGATCGATACGAGAGCATGTCGGGACATTTTGTTCTATAATTGCTTCAAGGAACTTGGATTCAGCGACTCCAACTTGAGGCCGCACAATGGAACCCTTGAGGGCTTCACCAACCATAAGATACAGGTCAAGGGGCCATCGATCTAGATGTGCAAATAGGAGATTATACACCTTTCCGAATTGAAAAGGTAACATTTCTCGTGGTCAACCTTCAATCAAATTATAACATGATAATTGGAACTCCGGCATTTAAGCAATTTTAGATGGTTACATCCATCCTGCACCAGCTGGCAAAGTTTTACATCAGGGATAGGGTTGGGGTGTCGGTCAGCGAGCCTGCTACCGTCCTCACCTTTATTAAGGAAATAAGGACTGAGAATAAAAGAGCTCGCATCGAACAACCTAAGGCTATGGAAAATATCAACATGGTAAGAGCAGGGGGAGAGCCCCTCCCCGTCAAAGTGGAGTGCGAGACTTTACGAGTCAGGGATGAGCCCGACTTCACATCTGAGGATGACTTGATCGAGGTAGTCATTAACGATGTATCCTGATCAGAAAATCAAGATAGGAGCTCACTTAGGCCTCTCTGAGAAAGAAGCTCTGATTAATCAGCTCAAAGAAAACCAAGATGCATTTTCCTGGGTGGTTACAGATATGAGAGGAGTTGAGGCCGACGTTGCCCTCTATCATGTCAACGTTGACTCTACCTTCAAACCCATACAACAGCGAGCCAGACACTTCACCATGGAGAAGGAGGCAACGGTTAAGGTAGAGGTCGGAAAACTTCTTCAGGCAGGAATAATCAGAGAGCTAGCATACCCTACTTTGCTAGAAAATGTACTGATGGTGAAAAAGCAT
This sequence comes from Gentiana macrophylla, assembly GCA_026214975.1. Lineage (NCBI taxonomy): Eukaryota > Viridiplantae > Streptophyta > Magnoliopsida > Gentianales > Gentianaceae > Gentiana > Gentiana macrophylla. The sequence continues at coordinate 96,074,552 of CM047808.1, read as the reverse complement.
AATGGAAAGTGCAGGATGTGTGTGGACTTCACGGACATCAACAAAGCTTGTCCAAAAGACCCTTACTAGCTTTTCCGAATTGATCGACTGGTTGATTTCATCGCTGGTTTTGAGGTTCTTAGTTTTCTGGATGCATACTCAGGGTATCATAAAGTAAAGATAGCTGAATCCGACAAAGAAAAAATAGCCTTTAGAGCTGCTGGGGGCCTATACTATTACGAAATGATGCCTTTCGGGTTGAAAGACACGGGTTCGACTTATCAGAGGATGGTCAACAAAGTCTTCAGTTCACAGATCGGAAAGAGCATGGAAGCTTACATAGATGACATGGTTGTCAAGTCCACAGGTGACGGTCATGCCGTCGACCTTCATGAGACATTCAAAAATGTTCAGAAATACTCAATGAAACTCAATCCGGCCAAATGTACATTTGGTGTCCAGTCAGGCAAGTTTCTGGGGTTCATGGTTAGTCGCCAATGGATCGAAGCTAATCTGGATAAAATTCAAGCTTTTCTCGATATGCAAGAACCTACCACGATCAAGGAAGTTCAGAGGCACAATGGAAGAATCATCGCTTTGGGTCGTTTTATCTCAAAATCTTCAGAAAAATGCCTCCCCTTCTTCAAAATACTCAAATGTGACAAATTTTTCTCATGGAGTAGGGAATGTTCTCAAGCTTTTCAATATTTGAAGAAATATCTAGGGAAAACGCCTCTTTGGTTAGCTCTGTAGAAGGAGATGTATTGTTTTGTACTTGGCGGCCTCAGTCCGGGCTGTTGCCGCCGTACTTGTCAAGGAGGGCAGATCCCTTCAAATTCCGTTTATTATGTAAACAAGGCTTTCAGTCCGGTGGAGAGTCGTTATTTTAATGTTTAAAAGTTAGCCTACTTGCTTGTTATTGCTGCCTGCAAACTCAGGGGCTATTTTACTTCACACACTATCATCGTCTTAACGGACAGCCCGATGCATCAAATCTACAAAGAACGGACCTTTTAGGCCATCTACTTTGATGGGCTATCGAGATTACCGATTTCGATATTTGATATCAACCAAGGAAAGGTATCAAAGCTCAAGCATTACCGGATTTCATTGTTGAGACGAGTTTCAGCTCGACTCAACCGAGTTCGCCTATACCACTTAAGCCCGCTACGGCCTCTAGAAAGCCCGATCAATGATGGCAATTATATATTAGCGGAGCATCAAGTCGAAATGGATGCAGGGCCAGTGTTATTGTGATAGAGCTAAGGACAACAAAAGAAATCGAAAAAGCTCTAAGGTTCGAATTCCCGGCCACAAACAATCAAGCCGAGTATGAAGCAGTTATATCCAGTATTAAGCTTGCAAAGGAAATAAAAGTGGAAAATGTTGAAGTCTACTGTGATTCTTAGCTCATCATCAACCAAATCTCAAGGGACTATGGGACGCATTGCGGCATCCTAGAAAAATATGGTGTGATTGTCAGACGATTGAGATCCGACTTCAATTACTGTGAATTTATCAAGGTTAGAAAAGAGGATAACGAGTGGGCAGATTATCTCTCTAACTTATCTCTTGAGGAAGATATTGCAGATCCTTCAATAATGGTGGAATATCTTGCTGTACTTACAATTGAAATAACGGAAATCGATGCACCAACTCCGATTCCGTGTTGGATTGATGAAATTCAAGCTTATATAAAAACAGGAACCTTACGTGTGGACACAATTAATGCCCGAGCTCTCAGAAAAAGAGCAGCCAGGTATATCATAGACAATGAAACGCTTTACAGGAGATCCGCCACTGAGCCTTTATTGAGATGTGTTTAAAAAGAAGAAAGCAAAAAAGTACTCATAGAGCTTCACCAAGGAGTGTGTGAAGGCCATCCCGCTAGCTGCTACTTGGCCCAGAAGGTTGTAACAGCAGGCTATTACTATCCGACAATCCTTAAGGACTCAGAGAAATTAGTCAGAGAATGTCCGGAATGTCAGAAACATGCGGACATCCGAAGACTACCATCGGTTGAACAGAGCATTGTGTTCTCACCTTGGCCTTTTGACATGTGGGGACACGACCTCATCGGACCCTTCCCTTCGGGAAGGGGTGGATGCAAAGTTATCATAGTTGCTGTGGTTTATTTCACAAAATGGATCGATGCCAAACCCTTTGTCAAGATACGTGCAAAAGATGTAGTTTACTTTCTACACGATCATATATGGTCTCGCTTCGGCATCCCGTGGGCCGTAGTGACAAATCATAGGACATAATTCAGGGATGAATTCTCGACCTTCTGTAGAGAATTTAGAGTCAAACACTAGCAATCGTCCGTGGCCTATCCCCAGGGAAATAGCCAAGCTGAGGCCGGAAATAAACAAATATTCAAGATGCTTCAAAAGAGTGTAAGTGAGAAAGCCAAGGCAGGTGGTTGGGTCGATGATCTACCCGCCATATTATGGGCACTTCAAAACACCCACCGGGGAAACACCGTTTGCCCTCACTTACGCGTCGGAGGCCATGACTCCTATTGAAATGGCGCTCCCAAGCATCAAGGTCATTGTATATGACCCAATGGACAATCTACTCAATAGACAGATTGACCTAGACCTGGCGGAGGAAAAAAGGTTAGCAACGTACCATTGGCTCGTGAACTACAAGAAAACCGCCAAAAGACATCACAATAAACGAATTCGCAACCACTCCTTCAAGGTCAGTGATTTCGTTCTTCGAAACAGGAAGGCCGTTAGTCTTCAGCCCGACAGGGGCAAGCTTACGACGAACTGGGAGGGTCCGTCTCTAGTCGCCAGAGAGATCAAAAAAGGGACTTATATTCTCACGAATCAACAAGGCTTCGAGCTTAACAGACCATGGCACGCAGACAATCTCAAAAGGAACTACATGTAATAATTGGCTAGGGTTATGGCTATCCTCTCTTTTACGACGTGAGTGGTTAAGCTTTCTTACTTGTAACTATCACTCACCTAATGGGGTGAGGCAAACTTATTAAAGCCCGGTTTTACATTTATCTTTTAGATACATATTATCATATTCTTCAAGCGTGTCCGATGTGCATATCGATGTGATTTTCGATGAAATTTTCAACAAAGACCTCGGATCCATCTTGGACTTCGTTAAAAATGAGGGCCATACTCTGGAAAAATTTCAAACACGTGATCGGACAATTATTCCAGATATGCTAGCAAGTTTGCAACTCCGAACCTTATCTGAAAGAAGGGGGCCGGATACCACTATGCCGGACTGAAAATAGATCGGACTCGATATACATAGTAAATTCAAACAAAATACAACATACATTCGAAAACAAAAGGAGCTTCATATATTAGGAGATGAAGAAAATATTGTTACAAGTTGAGCAATGCAAGGTGAAGATAAGTTTGTACAAAACCGAATCATACATAGGAAAATCAAAATAAATTTTATACAAATCTAGGCATCGTCAGGCCGCATGTCGACATTGACGATGTTATCAGCACTTAGAGAAGAATGCATCATCTTATCAGCATTAGCATCAGATTCGGTGTGCTCAGCCTCTCCTTGATTTCCAGCCTCTCCCTGAGTAACCCGGAGCACTAACTCCTGAAGATTTTCGGTTTCGACCGTAGGCGCCTCCCAACCATCAGCATAAGTTTCCAGCTCGATCTCGGTATAAGGGATAGAAGGGTGGAGAACCCTCAAATGATCAAAGAAAGGAGGGGTAACAATCCAATCCCGCAAAGTCTCAAGGCTTGAAACATCACCACCCCGAGCACACGAGCACCTTGCGAGGTGATAGATACCTTGATCATACCTCATCAAGAAGTTTTCTCCAGCTGCCTCCGTCCTCATGGCCTCTATCCGGGCTTCAACCCCAGAATTCAAATCGGCTAGCCTCTGCCTCAGATCAGCATTGACTTCCTGTTTGGCCTTCCAGTGGCTATGGGCTTATTCGACTTGCGTCTGCAGATCCTTCATAGTTTGACCAGCCACTTTATCTTTCAAAGCCAGCTCACGGTTAAGCTTTTTAAGACGCTAGGAGTTTGCCTGAGCTTTAAGTTGATTCTTCTTTGCCTCAGCCAGCTGCTTCTTCAGTTCAGCATTCTCGGCAAGCTGCCTCTTCAATTCGGCATTCTCGGCCTCAAAAGCAATAAGCCAAACCTTCAGATCAGCTGCGACTACTTTAGCGGCCCTTAACTCCTTACCGACAGCCTCCTTATAATCCATGATGAATTGCTTCAGCCCGGTACCGACCTGAAAAATAGAGGAGGGAAAACAAAGTCAGACATGCATATCGAAAAATAAAAGAGGCCGAACAATAAAATGGCAAAGAATAATAAAGAGCGGAGAGATGTATACCATGCTCACCGTTGCCCCGTATAAGCCCCACAAGTCCTCGATGTTCTGTAGAAAGGCACGCCAGGGATCGGAGTGATCTGCTAGCACTATCCGATCCGCTATGCCGCGACCGACCTCCAACTGAATAGGGTTGGGAAAACTCCATCTCAGATGCTTCAGCGGGGCCACATCGGCTATTCCCCTAGATATCGTGATCGCCCTAGGCATGTCAATGGGCAGCTGGTGCATGTATTCCATATACAGCCAAATAGCAGGATGACCCCGAGGTCCGGCAGGTACACCAGCAAAGGGCACCATCACGGTCGTGCCCGCCGATGAAGATTTATCGGCCACAGATTAGCCTTGATCAGCAGCATCTTTGGATATATCCTGAGAAGAGGCACCGACCTTCAGCGGAGTATCACCCACCTTGGATTTCTTGGGTTGACAAGCCTCATTCTCGCCATCCCCACCCCCAGCGGGGTCGACCTCACCATCAACTCTTTTCTTCTCAACAATCGGAGCCTTGGTGAGTACAGTCTGTTTTGGAGTCTTGCCCATTCCAACTTTCCCCACAGTTTGTTTAGTTTGGGGCGAGGACGCTTTCCCGGCTGTGGATTTCGAGGCTCCACGTACTGAAGCGGTGCCCGACGAGTCATTACAGACGTCGACCATTGGAAGGTCGGTCTTAACCTCTTTCAGCGCACTTCTCCTTTGCACTTCGCCAGAGGTCTTCCGGGAAGCGAGCAGATTCCATTGCCTCAAAGCGTCCATGGTACCTGCAATGGGATGGCATTGATCAGTATACAATCAAGATTTTAGAAAAAACAAAGATAAAATCTGGCAAGTTAAAACAAATGAAATCTTACTTGGAGCCCGATTTAAAGGATTGCCTAAACAAATAAGACACCGAGAGGGCATGCTTCTACCAAAGTGACATTACCATCCCAATCGGGGTCATAGGGAAATGGTTCAACCACTACCAACGGATCCCCAACACCCACTCCAGAGAGTCCGGCCATCATAACAAAAGGTTGGTCGATATCTAAAAAGAGTCTCCAGTTAAAATTCCGAGTTTGGCCCTGCCGTTTTCGAGTATACCCGGGCAATTCTTTGATCTCGGCTATGAACTCGTCATCAGCATCCTGAGTTTTCATATCTGCCAATTCATCAGTTTTACCAGAGTTCGCAGGAATTTTCTCAAATGGCCAGCCAATTTGAGACTCTACTCTCATATACCTCTTGTTCCAATCAGACACCTTATCGGGAAAATCGAGCAGGATTCGGGGTCTACCACTGCTCGACCTGCTGCAGGGTTGAATCTGGACATCTTCACCTTTTTTATTGAAGCCGTAAAAGTAAAACAAGACTGGCCGTGATGGTCCCCGCCCGCGTAGCCGGCTTATCACTATAAAGGCCATCACTACTCGGACAGTCCCAAGGGTAAGGTCGCATGGCATGACCCAAAGCTCCTCCATAAATCTGATGAAAAGGGGGTCGAAGGGTGGTCGAAGTCCGGCGATGAGATGGTCGTAGTGCAGCAAAACGTAATCTATGTCATCTCGGCCACAAACATGGATTACATTGGTCACGCCCATACTAGCAAATCGGTAGTCATCCAGAATGTCATAAGCCCTTAGAGACTGGGTATAGTCAGACTGATCTCGGATCTCCCTCCTTCGACTGCCGACTTCATTATTGAAATTCTTTTGGTCGGCCATCTCGTGCTTAGCCACAACGGACCTAACTTTACGTGGTCTCGTCTTCTTTTCAGATGGTGCTGCAGATTTCATTGACGCCGTAGATTTCTTTAGGGCCGCAGTTCTCTCTGCTTCCACGACTTCCTTGATACCCGCACTTCGGGCAACTGCCCCTTGGGTCACTACCCCTTCGATTCTATTGATAAGGTTGCTCAACTTTGCTTGGTCTTGATCATTGACCTCGCCTCCGGCTACACCCTTGCCGATAACCTCAAACTCCTCATCGTCAAAGTCAGACTCATCTGCCTCATCGTCGGCTATCTCCTCTTCGATTACCTCTTCTTCGTCACTCATGTCGACCTCCTCCGAGCCATAGCTGGCAGCAGCGCAGACTTCTTCATCTGATTGGGTATGTGATTCCGAAGACAATCGGGAAAAAGAAAGGGCGAGGTGGAATAGTTAGTCACCTAGACATGGAAGTCAGGCCGAGGTTAACATAGTCACACCCTAACACCTCACCCCTCTTTTTTCTCTAAAAAGGTAAACACAAAAAAGACCCCCAGTAAACCCGAATAAGCCCTGGTATCATCTGGACACCTATCTATCGATGAATTTCTGGGAAAGAGCACATGTGTATTGAGGCATAAAAGGTGGAATTTACGATTCACACTCAAAGGGATCCTAAACTCTAGCAGTGTTTCTATCAAGTATATCCTTCAAACAATTGAAATCAAAGGAATGAAATCATACCTGAGGATATAGAAAGCTTGAACAACGATCGAAAATTGAAACTCTCACCGGAATTTGCTTGCACTCACCAGAATTCTCTCGCCTCTCTTGCCAGAAAATGTTTCACAAAAGGGACAAGTGTATAAATGGGAGAGAGAGCCCTATTTATAGACGAGAAAATGGAGGGAAGTGTCGATTCGGATTCGAAATTCAATAATAATTATTGCTAGGAGCGGTTTTCGATATCCCTCAGCCAATCAGAAGACACGGCATTTCATGTCAAACGTCCATGTCATTAATGCAACCGAAGTGACGTTTTGTTAACCAATGAGACTTTTACGGACTCAACTGTTCATGCTTACAGCCTCAACCCAAAATGGCTCACGGCCTCGGCTTATGGCCATCTAAGCCTGTCCGCTAAAATGCACAACATACATCAGTAATTCGCAACGCAATATCAACACTGATTCAATCCCGATAACCATTATCGGCATGTAAGCCCGTTCGCCCCATAGCATGGCATCTAAGCCTGTCCGCTATAATGCACATCATACATTAGTAATTCACAACGTGATATAAACACTGATTCAAGCCCGATAACCATTATCGGTATGTAAGCCCGTTCTCTCCATAGCACGGCATCTAAGTCTGTCTACTACAATGCACATCATACATCAGTAATTCATAACACGATATCAACATTGATTCATCCCTGATAACCATTATCGGAATGTAAGCCCGTTCATTCTATAGCACGGCATCTAAACCTGCCGCTACAATGCACAGCATACATCGGTAATTCACAACGCGATATCAACACTGATTTAAGCCTAATAGCCGTTATCGGCATCTCTTTGTCATGAACGACAACAATAGGGTACAGTTCTCTACTGCCTCTATAAACTCTACTCTCTGCCTCGACGGACACGCAAGGCATAGATGATGCGATTTGTTGCCGCCATAAGAATTCCATAGCAGGTAAAGGTCAACCAGAGATGGTAGTTATATCGTAATGGCCCTTTCAGATTCCATACAATTTCCCACATGCTATCCATTCGGTTGTGATCAATGGATGTCATAAAATCATACACTATTGACCTAAAAATTTCCCCCCGACTTATTTTTTCAGACTATACTATCATTACTAACTTTGAAATAGTTCATTAGTGCATGATGAGCCTTTTGAATACCATGCCAGGATGAAGAGGCCCCTGCTTTTAGAGGTAAGAAGGGGATTTCATATTTCTACACCATTACCTTGACCCAAATAGAGTTATCATCAATTAGGATTTGCCAAAGGAGCTTACCAAGAAGAGTAATGTTCATTTCTTCCAGCCGCTTAAACCCAAGGCCCCCAGCTTCCTTAAGTTTACACAATTTTTTCTAAAATCGAGTGTAAGCGCCTATGCCCTTGATTATCCCTCAGAAGAACTGTCTGCATGTTTTTTCAATGTCTTGGATCACACCCTTTAGGATCTTAGTCGTCTACATATAATAGTAAGGCAATCAGCCAATGGAGCTCTGGACCAGTAGTGTCCTAACAACCTTAGATAGATGCATTGTCTTCTAGTTGGCAAGTTTTTTCCTCAGTTTATCGAGAATGAATCTGTGAGTGTCCTTCGTGATCCTGGATTGTAGAATAGACACCCCCAAATATTTCCCCAGGTTGGTCGTATGTTGCATAATAAGTCCTTGTCCGATGAGAACCCTTAGCTAGAAATTGACATTTTCCGAGACAAAAAATTGTGATTTGTGTGCTAATTTACTGCCCCGAGACCTTGCAAAAGTCATGTAAAATATCCTCCATCACATCAGCTTGGTATGTTGATGCTTCTCCAAAGAGTATGAGATCGTCTGCAAAAAAAGAGATGATATAGGATGGGTCGATTCGACTCAATTTAATTGGCTTCCATCTTCGGTTGTTTACTGCATCAGTAATCAGGGAGCTCAATAGTTCCACGCATCCACTTCCATGAGACAATCACTTTATTTTTTTGCATACATTTTCAAGTTACTCAAAAAAAAAATTGTTGCAAATTTTAGATTATTAAATTGATTAAAATGACAATGTGGTATTACATGTGAAAATTTGAAGCATCTATATTGTATCTTTAAAAAAATACAATAACAATAGTGTATGTCTTCGGAAAGAAATTATGGTGCAACATGGATACGTGTGTTATACAATTGAAGGGGTGTGATTATTTCTTACACACACCTACGCACACTAATGATGTGTAGGGATGATATAGATACTGTTGGACTTATTTTAAGTTTTAGTGATGAGTGCCAGACTAGCTGTTATAGAGCAAAGGCAAAAAGATGTCTAGATCAAATGTATCGGCTTATTAGAGTTTGATCTTGCATAGGTTTGATCAAACCAACCTTTGTAATAGTCATCGACTTTCATCAATGAGAGACTGTCTAGATCGAAGAAAGTACCGAGTCACTAGACTAGTTTTAGAACCCTCTTGAAGACCGAAGGTGAGAGGCTCAAACTCGATTATTGAAGGCTAAGGGATCAAACTTAGTATTTAAATTCAAGGATATAGAATCAGAATTTAGGGAAGTCTGTGATGACCTAAACTGATTACATATACCTTGTGTACAAGGTCTAAGTTCCACAAGTTAAATGGTGATTGGAACTTAGTTATAATCAAAATGGTGTAATCTAACTTCACAATAAAAAGTTAGATATAAGAGAAGTCAGCTGAAGTGTTTTAATAAACACAGCAACTTGGATTAGCTGACTTATACATATTTCAGCAGACTAATACCTTCAGGAACCTGCTGATATATATTTCGAATTATTTAAAGGTTACATTGGAAGATTACAAAGAAAAGGACAACTAACAAACTCTGATTTTATCAAACAAATCAATGGTTAAGATTATTTGGATGGTGGGAAGAAATAGAGGATTATCCAATGGATACAAGTCAAAGGGTGGACAGACTGTAAACTGTCAAAAAGCATTTTGACAATTGTCGATTTATGAAACGATGATGTAAAAGCAAGTCAAATGGGACAAATCTGAAATGGCTATGTTTGAATTTCAAACATGAGTTACAAGGATTCCTACCTATAAATAGAGGACTCCAAATTCAGATACGATGATGATTTTTGAGAGAAAAACATATCTTGAGTTTCAGATTCTTATCAAGAAAACACCCTGCTGACCCTACTGAGCATAAAGCTGCTGATCCAGTAAAACTCTTCAAGTGTAATATCTTAAAGAGACTTTGGGAGTAGGGATATGTATTCCAAGGATGGAAGTTTTAAGGTTATATCCTACTCAGATTCTGATTATGCTGGATGCAAAATTGATAGAAAAAGCACCACAGGAACCTATCCGTTAATGGGAAATAGACTGGTTTCCTGGTTTAGCAAGAAACAGAATTCAATATCAACTTCCACTGAATATATTGCTGCTGGAAGTTGCTGTGCACATGTACTTTGGCTAAGACAACAATTAAGGGATTATGGAATTGAAGAAAGAGAAATTCCTATAATGTGTGACAACACAAGTGCAATTGCAATCACATAAAATCTTGTTTTGCACTCAAGAACCAAGCACATTGATGTGAGACATCACTTTATAAGAGATCATGTTGAAAAGAAAGATGTGGTGGTTCTGTATATCCCTACTGAAGATCAACTTGCTGATATTTTCACTATACCACTGGATAGTGAAAGATTTGCTAAAGCGAGGAGTGAACTTGGAATTATAAAAGTTGGTGATACATCTATGATCGTAAATGTGTCTTGGAATTCACCAAGGGGATTAGTCTTTGCTATGTTGGGTGAGCTCACTTAGCAGATTAGTCATTGGTATCAACAATTCCATGTACTTATGTTTGGACAATTGAGCAAATGAAGTTGCCAAGGGGATTGGTCTTTGTCATGTTGGGTGAGCTCACTTGACAGATCAGTCATTGGTATTAAACTTCATCTTGTATTATCAGTTGGACAAAACAAGAAGAATGGAAGATCAGCAAAGTTACTTTGTCAATTGAGGCTTTGAGACATATTGTCAAGAAGTTTGAGCCAAGTCTACCGATGACAAGGCTGCTGATATAAACGTTACTCAGTCAAACTTTACTAAAGTCAAAAAGAAAAAATAGCGGGATATTTATTTCATCTTTATAACCGCGGTTACACGATCGAACGGTTACAATCCGTTATGGGTCTGTCATGGGACACGTGGCAAGAAGACATTCACTCAAATTTTAATCGTGGTTAATGCTACAGTACGTGTCTGATAGTTTTCTACCCACCACTCTCTGCTTTATATACAGACATATACACAGAGTATACATACAACTCTCAAAGTGCGATTTCTCTGCAAATATCTTGTGTAAACGCAGATTTGAAAGCTTTCTTCTTCATCTTTCTCATCTATAATGGCAAACAAAGATGATGTTCATATTGGCACCAGTCAAAGTGTAAGAGGTTATGTGACTGACTGTCACCCTACTGAACTAGCCATTAACATAGGTTGAAGAATCAGACGGTTTGCTGGTTTGGAGAATGTTATCAGTAGAAGACTGGAGAGAATTTCATATGTCAATGTATTGGAATTCTGAAGAAATTTTGTTATTCATGAAGGTAGAGAGGCCTTCACTACGACAGTTAATGGAAGAGAAATTGAAATATCTTCAGATTTACTGAGAGAACTATTCCATTTTGGACCTGGAAATAATGCTCCCACCAATCCAGAAGCAATGAATCTGCCAAGGATGAAGTTTGTGGATGCAATAAAGACAAATGAAAAGATATCTTCATCTCTAAGCATTAATGTGAAGCACATTGATTATGAGTATAACCTGCTGAGCAAATTGATTGGAAAAACCATTTTGGGATTCATTGGGAGTCTAGACACACTGTCTGGACCTAAAATAGACATGCTGATCATCATCTGCGGAGCATGAAGTTTGATGAATTTGGATTCTTTATACACTACATGAAGAAGGTATTCACTTTGAAGATAGAGATGGTGTAAGGAAGTCCAAGACCAAGCCCCTAGGTCTACTGATTCAGACCTTGTTGAATCATTTTCAGATACCTGATATTTCATCTGAAAAGATCAACAAATCCAGATACAAGCCAAAAATTGCTACTCCTATTCCTGGTTTGGATGATGATGAAGATATGGATGATGAAGCCACTGAGAGTGATGATGGTGGAGATGATGGTGCTGGTGGTGAATAGATTAAGGAAGTTGCTAAGTCTGTTGCACCTAAAAAGGTTGTTGGGAAGAGAAAGGCTACTGATACAAGAAAGATAACTGAAATGTTAAAGCCTAGGAAGACAAGGAAGCAAACAGCATAGTCTTTTGAGTCAACTGAGGGTCTAGTTGAAGTTGAGATTATTGATATTGTTGAAATCACAAGGAAGAGGAAAGCTGCTGAAGCTGAAGCAGAGCAACTTTCCAAGAGAATTGAAGAAATTGCCAAGAAAAAGAAGCATGGCAAAGGGAAACAGTTGAGGATTCTAGAGGCTCAGAGGGAAGAAGAAGAAGAAGAGGCTATTGAAGCTGAGCCCCTAACAACTATCAAGCCTACTGAGTTAGTAGAGGTTGTTGTTGAACAACCTACTGAAGAATCACAGCAGACTGCTGAACCTGAGCCTGCTGTAGAAGTTGAATCATCCCCTGTAAAGTCTGCTGAGCCTACTGAAGCTGCACAAGTTGATGTTGAGCAACTTATTGAAGAACCAGAGCAGACTACTGAGTCTGCACCTGCTTTGGAAGTTGAAACGTTGGTACAAGGACCCTGCAAGTTCTGCAATAGTTCAGGGGGAAGAGCAGTCTGCTGCTAACCCTGTTGATAAGCATGTAAGTCAGAAGGAACCCAGTGTGGAGCAGATGAAGGTGGTAGGTACAAATGTTCAACCTGAAGAACCTACTGACCTAGAAGCATCTGTTGAAGAAACTCTTAACTTACTTGTTGAGACCTTTGGAGGTCAGCAAGGTACTCAAACTGCTCCTAGACAGCCAACCATGCCATTTGAAAGGAAGGAGAAAAAGAAGAAAGAAGGATATGTTGATCCTAAACTCCTACTGGTTGCAAACTACTTTCAAGAGAAGTTTGGGTTCTATAAAAGACAAAAGCCAGCTGCAGAACCAATGACAGATTTGGAGGAATGGGCTTTTGAGAAGTTGGGAGTGGAAAGTTTGTTGGATCTAGTTGATACCTCTTTGCTGGAAGCAAGATTGATGGATCTCTTTGATCAACAAAAGAAGGAAGAGGCTATCAAGTTCAGAGATCCTAGAGATGAATCAGACAGTGATGACTCATCATCATCTGACTCTGGTGATGATCATCCTTCCGTGAGGAGTCAGTAGGACTGCTTTGATTAATGAACAAAGTATACAATAGTCCAATGATACTGGTAGGTCTGCTGAGGGCCAGCAGACTGGTCGAATGGATGAGGATCTGGAGGATCTCACCATGGATGATCTGGAGGCACAAATCAATGAGGGAATACATATTGGTGCAAACAGACTAGTTGGTGAGATAGATACTGTCTTCATTGAAGAATCTGCTGCACTTACTGAGGATCAGCAGACTGAAGACTTAGATGAAGAAAGGGTTACTGATCATAGTGAACCTGATATCAGTTCTGAGGATTCTGCTCAATATCAAACATGGATTGATACTCAGGACACTCTATCCAAGACTGCCAATTTTCTAAGAAGGATTGCTGATGTTAGGGAATTTCAAAGAGATAATATGGCTGAATTCCTGCAATTCTTATACAGAGAGTCCGATCAGCGAGGAACAAACAGTGGTAGCACAGAGATTGGATATGGTGATGGGATTTGAAGGATCACCATTGATTATTGAGGAGGTTCAGGCTGCTGAGGAACAGACATCACCTGAACAAAGGTTGGAATTGTGGTACAGGTTGCTGAGGAACAGACAGCACCTGAACAAAGGTTGGAACAGGAGGTACAGGCTGCTGAGGTACAAACAGCACCTGGACATAGGTTGGAACTATCTATGGGTTTGGAGGAAACCCCTACTGTTGTAGAACAGGCTGCTGTAGTAGAGCCTGTTGGAGGAAAGTCCACTGTAGGGAAAGATGGTCAAAAGACTGCTGTTACTGATGAGGATGAACAACTGCTGGACTATGATTACAGTGATGAGGAATTTCAATAAGGAAGAACCAATAGATGCTGAACCCCAACATGCATTTGTACCTATTTTTGAGGAACCTGCACAAGAACCTATAATGGAAGACATTCTTGGTGCTATGGATGAAGAAGGACCTGCCCCTGCTGGAAGGGACATGAGTAGAGCCATGGTTGTCAGCAGACAAATGGCACAATATAATGTTGAAGAGCCTGCTGATGAGGCTACTGGACATATGGCTGGAGGAATGGCTGGTGGAGTACCAGCTGAGATTTTGGATGAGTTGAGGGCTGTCAGAAATGACATTACAAGGTTAAGAACTCAACTGGACAGGAAAGAGCAGAGGTTTGAAGATTTGATGAATTTAGTGGAAAATAGAGGGAGGACTACAGAAACAGTTGCCTCCAATATCACTTCCACTCTGTATGCTCTTGCTGACCTTGCTCTGGATGTAAAGGGGATCAGACAAGGAAATACACTGAAGGACAAGTTTCTGAAAGACCAATTTGAATCTATTCACCATAAACTTGACAAGCTTGCTGAGACACCCAAGCCTGCTGAGGCTGAGACTGCTGGAACACTTCAACCTACTGGATTGGATCCTAAGTTCACTAAGAGGATCAATCTATTGGAGCAGACTATGCAAGAAAGGATTACAACAGTTGACACAAGAACTGAAATTATGGAGGGTCAACAGAATAATCTAGTAATCACCCAGGAGAGTGTTCATGGCCTGCTGTCCCTGTTTGTTGATGATGTCAATAAGGGCGAAGAGAGCCAAACAGCAGTAGCAAAAGAGGCTATTAGGATTTTTGCTAAGAAAAGATGGGAAGCTGACACCAATGCATTTAGAGAACCTGCACCTGGCAAACTTCCACTCACTGATGATCTTCTCTGAGAATATAAGAAGGTTTACAACAACAAGAGAAGACCTTAACATGACAAGGGTTTCCATGAGGGACTAAATTCTTTTTTGGGACTCAAGTTTTGAGAAGCAAGGGTTAAAGCCTTGAGAGCTGCACATAGGGGTGGAAGAGGTGGAAGAAGTCTTCCTACCACCAATGCAAAGGAATCACAGAAGGAATTCAAAGAAGTATACATGCGTTTAGGCTTTAGAGTACATCAGATAAACCTTACTCTACCTGAGGCATAGAAATGGTGGAAAGAAGTGAATCCTCACATTTATTTCTCTCTTATTGAAAATGATTGGATGAGAGAAATGGTTAGAGAGATAAGAGCCTATTCTGAGCAGCAAGAAAAGGAAAGAGAAGAAAGAGAAAGAAGACACTAGATCAGCATACTTACACATGCATTTTATCTTTGCTGAATCTAGCTTGTAATACTTTTGAACAACTGATTATAATGAGAATTGACTATATTTGTTCTGGTTTTGTTTTTAATCTTTTTGCTTTTGTGTAAGGAGGTATTGGCATCATCACCAAAAAAGGGAAATTGTTGGACTTATTTTAAGTTTTAGTGATGAGTGCGGACTAGTTGTTATAGAGAAAAGGCAAAAGATGTCAGATCAAATGTATAGGCTTATTATAGTTTGATCTTTCATAGGTTTGATCAAACAAGCCTTCAGTAATATGTCGGTGACTTTCATCAATGAGACTGTCTAGATCAGAGAGGTACCTGAGTCAGTAGACTAGTTTAGGAACCTCGCCAAGATCAAGGATGAGGGCTCAAACTCAGTTATTGAAGGATAAGGGATCAAACTTAGTATTTAAAGTCAAGGTTATGGAATCAGAATTTAGGGAAGTCTGTGATGACCTAAACTGATTACATATACCTTGTGTACAAGGTCTAAGTTTCACAAGTTAAGTGGTGATTGGAACTTAGTTATATTCAAAATGGTGTAATCTAACTTCACAATAAAAAGTTAGATATAAGAGAAGTCGGTGAAGTGTTTTAATAAACACAAAGAACTTGGATTTAGCGACTTATACATATTTCAATGAGACTAATACCAGGAGAACTCGCCGATATATATTTCAATTATTTAAAGGTTACATTGAAAGATTACAAAGAAAAGGACAACTAACAACCTCTGATTTTATCAAACAAATCAATGGTTAAGATTAATCGGACGTTGGGAAGAAACATAGGATTATCCAATGGATACAAGTCAAAGGGTGGACAGATCAGAAAGCGTCAAAAAGCATTACGACGATGTCGATTACTATGAAACGATGATGAAAGCAAGTCAAATGGGACAAATCAAAACGGCTATGTTTGAATTTCAAACATGAGTTACAAGGATTCCTACCTATAAATAGAGGACTCCAAATTCAGATACGATGATGATTTTTGAGAGAAAACATATCTTGAGTTTTGATTCTTATCAAGAAAACACCTGCATTGACCTACCGAGCATAAAGTCAGCGATCCAAGAAACTCTTCAAGTGTAATATGCTTTCAAGATACATCAAGTTTACACACTTGAAGACCTCAAAAAGCTGATCATATCATCTCGATGAAGTCTTTGAAAGTGAATCACTTACTTGATTCAATCTTTCTTTTACAAGGAAATTGAAGACAGTGAAGCACATTTGTGTGTCAAGGATCGTTGTTTGTGGTGGGAGTGGTGAAGAGGCAATCCTACCCTTCAAGGACCAAGTGGAAGACTTTGGAGCAACAATCCTACCTATTCCAAGTGTTCAGTTTGTGAAGCCATAGTTATTGGTGAAGGACAAGCAACTTGGGGATTTTTGTAACTGTTGCCTCAAGATTCTCTAGTGAATTACCTCCAACATCACAGGAGAAGAGTGGACTAACAGGATTACACCAGCTGTAACCACTATAAAATCGCCCTACTTACTTTACGCATTTATATTCGCACTTAGTATATTTAGCACATCAACCTCTCGAATCTAGCAACTGAATCACACACATACACTAATGAGTATCTAATACTTGGTATTATATTTTATCAACAAGTAATAAGGCTTAATTTAAATATATTCATTTGCAACAAATTCAAGTAAAACTCAGCGATCTATCGACTCTTGACCAAAGATCGACATCTGCTTTGAAGTTCTTGAGTTTGTTAACTCCAAAATTTTTAAGTGTTAAGTTTATTCACCCCCCTCTAAACTTAACTAAATCCTTTTCAAGGGACCAACATATACATAACACCAATCTGTTTGGTATGTCCTGCAAATAATTGTTGTACCGTAACTTTTCTCATGTCTATATCAGTATTTTTTTGGAGTCTACATCACTCTTGACCCGATTAAGTACTACCACCGAGAACTCGGACACAAACTCACAATCTAAGGTGATTCAATACAAAAAGGAGTTTGGGATGCTGGCGAAAGAACAATCTAGACGCAACTAATATATATAGTAGTGAATGTAAGCCGTGCAAAGCACGGCAGGCCCAACATAAATCGTTACCAACGATAATATCAAAGAATAGATCCCCAACGTGAAATAAATCGCGTAAGTTTAAACCGTAACAAATTCAAGGCACAAGACAAAGAGAGCAACAAAAACATATCACATTCACTACAAGAAGTAGCTCTTTCTTAGAGATGTGAAGGTTGTGAATAACTTCTCTTCCAGCCCTATCAGAAGTTTCCACCTACAAATAACCCACAATATGATGTATCAGAGAACAATGTCATAAAGTCGATCCCTTTAGCTTTGACTTTACGTAATGAAACATTATAGAAAAACAATAAGCGGACCATAACTACACGGTCAAATCTCCCGGGACGCCTTAGCTTCCAGATCATTAATATGCTTGAAAATGTGTTTCACTTATCTTCTATATGACATTTATCTTTCTCATCATTAATGAATACGTGATCTCGTGTTCATTCATTTGGTGAAAAAAACAGGTGTCAAACGGTCTGAAA
The DNA here is from genome assembly GCA_026214975.1 of Gentiana macrophylla. Classification (NCBI taxonomy): domain Eukaryota; kingdom Viridiplantae; phylum Streptophyta; class Magnoliopsida; order Gentianales; family Gentianaceae; genus Gentiana; species Gentiana macrophylla. The sequence goes on along the minus strand of CM047808.1, from coordinate 96,056,821 downwards.
AATATAAAAAGTGATTTGGTATTCCAGCGTCAATTTTAGTGACTCTCGTACTGCAAACGGCTGTCGGTTACACCGACGTTATGTCGTTCAAAATAATAAAACATTTAATGTGGGGTCCACGTGGCCACATGTGGCCACACCTTCTTGGCGCCTATATTTGTTTGGCTATATTTTATTGTTGTTGTATTTTATAGCTAAAGTTGGCTCATCTTTCATCGTACACTACACAATAGAACTTCAAATCCGTCGGTCTTTCCTTTTTATTCCTTTTCTGCACAAACTACTAACAATACACGTTTGATAAAGAAAAAAAAAGTACACTTATTGATGTATTTTATAGCTAAACTTGGCCCATCTTCCATCGTACACTACATAGTAGAACTTCAAATCCGTCGGTCATTCTTTTTTTCCCCTATTTTCTGCACAAACTACTAACGGTACACGTTTGATATAATAAAAAAAAAACCACAAAGGTAAAAAAAATGTACACATGTCAGCTAAGGAGGGTGCCACGTGGCCTCTTGGGAGCTCACCTCCTTAGCATTTAATAGATATAAGGAACTTCATGACATGTTCAGCCTCCATATGATCCATCAGGGTGCTAATGGCATTACAGTGGCATTGCGGATCACAAGAACAAACTGGCATAGGCCTGATGGTCTTGATTTCTTCCCACAGAACCATTAATTTTTTGAAATATTGATTGACAAAAGATGTACCTTGCTTCAGCAGATGCATCTATTCAAGCAATCAGAAAGCCTCAAGGAATCCACATTAGAAAATCTAGCAGCAAGATTCTTCCAAAATGCATGTGCACTCTTGAAATACATCAAACTCTGGGCAGTGGTGTTCTCTACAGAATTCAAGATCCATGATCTCACCATTGTATCACACTGTCTCCATGTATAGAATTCTGCTGAATCTGCTTTTGGCTTTTTGATTGTGCCGTCTACGAAGTCAACTGTGTTCTTGGTGATTAACACCATCTCCATAGACATCTTCCATGGATTATAGTTGCTTTCATTCATCAATGGCTGGACAAGAACCCAGAGATGGATTCTCATTAGGATGGACCTAGAATGGACTGGAGGGGCTTAATTCTTGTTTCTTTGATGCCATGGCTATCAAGAACTCTAGAACTCATCAAAACACAATAAAAAACTCAGAAAGTAATATCAGTTTACTCTCAATAAACTTAAAAACACATATGAAGAATTCTCTCAAGATTCTTCAATATCTAGAGAAAAAGCAGGAAAACTTGAAGAAATTCTCAAATTTCTACTTCGATACCATGTTGAAGTTTGTAAAACACAAACAGAAAGTTAATTAAATATAGAATAATTATTATTGAACTAAAATCAACAAGTTAAGTTACAATGTAGCTGATCATAGGGTATTTATAGCTTCATACACCTTATGAATCAGTTAAGAGTAAGTTACAAACGGTTACAACAAACTATAACCGATTAACCGTTTTCTACACTAAACCACTCAGCAGTCTGCTGAGTCTTCATGTGGTATGTCAAGTCCATCAAGAAATCAGATCGCATTCGGCATTCCTTCACCCTTATAATGTGACAAATATTCTTAGTCTAGTCTCTGGGAGCATGATTATAGATTTCAGTTTAATTGTGACAAACAGGGCAAGAGGAGGATGATGTGATTTGTTGCCGCCATAAGAATTCCATAGCAGGTAAAGATCAACCAGAGATGGTAGTTATATCATAATGGCCCTTTCAGATTCCATACAATTTCCCACATGCTATCCATTCGGCTATGATCAATGGATGTCAGAAAGTCATTCACTTTTGACCGAGAAATTTCCCCCCGACTCGCTTTTTCTGACTATACTATCGTTACTAACTTTGAAATAGTTCGTTAGTGCATGATGAGCCTTTTGAATACCATGCCAGGATGAAGAGGCCCCTGCTTTTAGAGGTAAGAAGGGGATTTCATATTTCTACACCATTACCTTGACCCAAATAGAGTTATCATCAATCAGAATTTGCCAAACGAGCTTACCAAGAAGAGCAATGTTCATTTCTTCCGGCCGCTTAAAGCCAAGGCCCTCAGCTTCCTTAAGTTTACACATTTTTTTTTTCTAAAATCGAGTGTAAGTGCCTCTGCCCTTGATCATCCCCCAGAAGAACTGTCTACGTGTTTTTTCAATGTCTTGATTCACACCCTTTGGGATCTTAGTCGTCTACGTATAATAGTAAGGCAATGTGCTAATGGAGCTCTGGATCAGTAGTGTCCTAGCAACCTTAGATAGATGCATTGTCTTCTAGTTGGCAAGTTTTTTCCTCAGTTTATCGAGAATGAATCCATGAGTGTCCTTCGTGACCCTGGATTGTAGAATAGACACCCCCAAATATTTCCCCAGGTTGGTTATGTGTTTCATATTAAGTCGTTGTCCGATGAGAACCCTTAGCTGGCAATTGACATTTGCCGAGACAAAAAATTGTGATTTGTGTGCTAATTTACTGCCCCGAGATCTTGCAAAAGTCATGTAAAATATCCTCCATCACACCAGCTTGGTATGTTGATGCTTCTCGAAAGAGTATGAGATCGTCTGCAAAAAAGAGATGATATAGGAGGGGTGAATTCGACTCAATTTAATGGCTTCCATCTTCGGTTGTTTACTGCATCAGTAATCAGGTAGCTCAATAGTTCCACACATACACTTCCATGAGACAAATCACATTCATTTTTTTTGCATACATTTTCAAGTTTCTCAACAACAAAAAAATTTGTAGAAAATTTTAGATTATTAAATTAAATAAAATGACAAAGTAGTATTACATGTGAAAATTTGAAGCATCCATATCGTATCTTTAAAGAAATACAATAACCATAGTGTATGTCTTCAGAAAGAAATTATGGTGCAACATGGATACGTGTGTTATACAAGTGAAGTGGTGTGATTATTTCTTACGCACCTACGCACATTAATGATGTGTAGGGATGATCTAGATACATCACACCAACACATTAAAGCACGTCCGCAAATAATTGTTGTACCGTAACTTTTCTCATGTCTACGTCACTAATTTTTTTGGAGTCTACATCACTCTTGACCCGATTAAGTACTACCACCGAGAACTCAGACACAAACTCACAATCTAAGGTGACGCAATACAAAAAGGAGTTTGGGATGCAGGTGAAAGAACAATCTAGACGCAGCTAATATATATATACTAGTGAATGTGAGCCGTGCAAGGCACGGCAGGCCCAACATAAATCGTTACCAACGATAATATCAAAGAATATATCCCCAACGTGAAATAAATCGCGTAAGTTTAAACCGTAACAAATTCAAGGCACCAGACTAAGAGAGCAATAGAAACATATCACATTCACTGCAAGAAGTAGCTCTTTCTTAGAGACGTGAATGTTGTGAATCACTTCTCTTCCAGCCCTATCAGGAGTTTTCACCTACAAAATAAACCACAATATGATGTATCGGAGAACAATGTCATAAAGTCAATCCCTTTAGCTTCGACTTTAAGTAATGAAACATTATAGAAAAACAATAAGCGGACCATAACTACAAGGTCAAATGTCCTAGGACGCCTTAGCTTCCAAATCATTAATATGCTTGAAAATGAGTTTCACTTATTTTTTCTATACGACATTTATCTTTCTCATCATTAATGAATACGTCATTGATCTCGTGTTCATTCATTTGATGAAAAAAAAAACACGTGTCAAACGGTCTGAAAAATATAAAAAGTGATTTGGTATTCCAACGTCAATTTTAGTTACGCTTGTACTGCAAATTGTCGTCAGTTCCACCGACATTATGTTGTTCAGAATAAAAAAAATATTTAATGTGGTGTCCACGTGGTCAAATATGGGCATACCTTCTTGGCACGGATATTTGTTTGGTCTTGGCGCGGATATTTGTTTGTTCGTATTTTTTTGTTGTTGTATTTTATAGCTAAAGTTGAGTCAGCTTTCATCGTACACTACACATTAGAACTTTAAATCTGTCGGTTTTTTTTTCTTCCCTTTTCTGCACAAACTACTAACGGTACACGGTATATAAAAAAAAAGTACACGTGTTGATGTATTTTATAGCTAAACTTGGCCCATCTTCGATCGTACACTACACAGTAGAACTTCAAATCCGTCGGTTTTTTTCCTCCTCTTTTTTGCACAAACTAGCAACTGATGACACGTTTGATAAAAAAATAAAAAGAAAATAAAAAATCTGCACACGTTGATAAAAAAATAAAAAGAAAATAAAAAATGTACACGTGTTAGCTAAGGAGGGTGCTACGTGGCCTCTTGGGGGACTCACCTCCTTAGCATTTAATAGATATAAGAAGATAAGATAAGAGAAGCAGAAGAGAAGAGAAGAGAAGAGAAGAAGATATAAGATATATATATATATATATAATTTGGACCACTGAATGAAAAAATCTGGGCATATTTGTTTTTGGGACGACACTTCAACATTACAAAATAACACCAACTAAAAAATATCTTGAACAAATGAACAAGCAAATCAAGACAAAGAAAAGGACTTCCAGACGACACCAAGATTGAATTTCGTACGCAACAAAGAAGGTGTTTATTATGTTATTATAATTATTATTGATGAAAGAAAGAAGGCGTTTTTTGGACGCTATATATATTTCTAAAAAAAGATAACACAAAAACAGGAAAACAGAGACTTGAAGAACTTGACTAAACTTAATTCCAGAAAAGCAACAAATTAGATGGAAAAACATCTTTTATCACAAAAATAGAAAAAAAAAAAAAAAGAAGAAACGTGAAAACATCATTGTAAATTTACATGGATCAAAAAACATCATTGTAAATTTCCCTGAAAAAGAAATTACATGGGTCAAGCAAATGATTAGCTAATGTAGAAAATGAGGAATGTCCATCTTATTTGCAACAACATGTATTTCGGAAATCGAGCCCCGTCAGGAAGTTCTTGTGTGGTGAGCGAATATACTCTGATGTGACCTATAAGTTGATCGAAGCCAAACAGTTTCCATCTAGTATAGAAACTGTGTGGTTCCGATCAACTCACGGGTCACTTTGGTGCATATAGAGATAGCACATAAGAAGTTCCCAGCCCCGTTAGGCTCTGAATACTATTTTTAGACTTTATTTTTTGAAATTTCATTGCGAAATGGTATGTGCACTACATATTTGTGTAGTGTAATTTCTACTACATTATACTTTCCATTGATTAAAGTGATGAATTATTTATGATGATGGGTGCCAATAAAATATGTAGTGTTGATTGCATTGTGTAAAATGTTGTGGTGAGTACGCAGACATTTCTACGGCTTAGGTACACCATGCACGATCCATGAAAATGAAAACATTCATTTCTATATGCCCTATTGAAATTTCTACGATCTTGGTTTAATCCGTAGAAATGTGTACGGGCGAATATTGCCATTGTAGATTTACAAAATGATACATCTTTGTTAAATTTGGAACAATGTATTTTTGTATATCTTGAATCGATCAATGAGTACAATATTTATAGCTACTAGCAGGGACGGAACCAGGAATTTGTGGTCAGGTGGGCTAATGGATTATATTAAGTATGGTCGGGTGGGCTAGATTAAAAACTAACTATGTTTGATTGAATTATATAAGATTTTTAGTGTCATCGAAAATAAACACCGGGTGGTGCGCCACCCAAGCCACCTTCTAAGTCCGTCCACAGCTCTTAGTAGGTTTACATTACACAATATACCAAAACTACTCTACTAAATCAATACACAAATCAATATTTTTGATAATCGTAATATACCGTAATACCTCCCTCGAGTGGGCGTGAAGATCTCGAGCGCCCAACTTGAAGAGAGAGAGAATTACGATATATTACGATTATGGAAAATATTGATTTGTGTATTGATTTAGTAATGTAGTACAGTATATATAATGTAATGTAAACCTACTAGTGGCTATAAATATTGTACTCATTGATTGATTAAAGAGATACAAAAATACATTGATCGAAATTCAACATGATATCAGAGCGGACTGTCTGTCACAGAAATGTCGAATGCCCGGAGGGTGCCGAACCCCAAGGTCAGCCATAACTGCATCAGCCACTTCAGCTCACATGTCATAGAAGCCATAGATCGATACTCCGCTTCAGCCGAAGACCGAGACACCATTGTCTGTTTCTTGGACTTTAGGGAGATAGGAGAAAGACCGAGAAACGCGAACTATCCACTTAAGGATCTACGAGTAATTGGGCAACTAGCCCTGTCAGAGTCACACCAACCCTCTAGAAGGAGGGAACTGTCGGAGCGCAGCAAAATACCTTGGCCAGGATGTTTCTTCAAATAGCGGACTAGTCGTAAGGCGGCCTCCCAATGCTCAATCCCGGGGGCCTACATAAACTGTGACAAGACATGAACAGAATATGCCAGAACGGGTCGAGTGACCCCGAGATAGATAAGCCGTCCAATAAGGCGTCGTTACGATGCCGGATCATCCAACAGAGGCCCGGTGGCCAGTGCCAGCTTATTATTCTGCTCGATGGGAAAGTCAACTGGTTTGCTCCCAAGTAACCCGACCACATGTATAATATCCAATGCATATTTCTATTGATTCAAGAAAATCACATCCACGTTCCTCGCAACCTTGACGTCAAGAAAATATTTTGAGAGCCCCGAGATCCTTCCTTTTAAAACACTTGCCCAAATAAGATTTAAAAACCGTCATCGCCACTTTGTCATTGCCTGCAATGATCATATCGTCAACATACACAAGCACCACAAGCTGAATCTTGTCATGAGTCAAAGTAAACAACGAATAGTCAGAGTACGACTGACGAAATCCATAATCACGCAAAGAAGATGCAAGCTTCACAAACCAACACCGTGGTTCCTGTTTCAACCCATATAACGATTTGCGCATCTTGCAAACCAAAGTGGACCCCGACTTCTCAAATCCATGAGGTATCTTCATATAGATTTCCTCGTCCAAGTCCCCATGCAAAAGTGCATTATGGACGTCCATCTGATGAATGTCCCACCGTTTCACCGTGGCGACACTGAGAACAGTACGAACAGTAACCATTTTCGCCACAGGGGTGAAAGTCTCTGTATAATCAATACATTCTTCTTGGTGATGCCCAAAAGCCACTAACCAGGCTTTAAGACGCTGTTGGGTGCCGTGCTCGTCATATTTCTCTGTATACACCCACTTACTCCTCAATGCCTTTTTCCCGTGGGGTAGGGGTTGCAAAACCCAAGTATCCTGATCTTCAAGTGCCTGAATTTCTTCTGACATGGCCTTATGCCACCTATCATGTTTCATAGCCTCCTTAAAAGATTTAGGAGGATTACCTACTGTAATAGCTGCAAGATACTTGTGATGTTTATCTGAAAACTTATCATAATTAATATAATGCATAAGAGGATATGAAGTACCTGAGGAAACTGACGGACAGGAAGAGCGTGGAATGGTATTTTCTGATCAATCAATGTATGCGTCATAAAATCTTGGAAGCGCGGATTCAGAATCTTTTGTCATCTACCCCTACCCAACTCTTTAGTACCACCACCTGGATGTCGCGGTTGTGGTGAAGGCACTATATTACCCCCAGTATCACCTGTGTCAAGTGTCAAGTCCGTCCCCCCTTAACCGAAGGATCCGGCAAGGGTGGATCCCCGGTAGGAGATGGATCGAATCCTTGATCCACTATGCCAATATCGTCTATTATAGGGTACGGAACTACTGAGGTATCACTATCGGTCGGTTGGGAAAACAGGAACACGTGTTCAAAAAATTTAACATCCCTAGAAACAAAAATATCCTCTGTATCTAGGTCGTACAAAGTCCACCCCTTCTTTGCGAAAGGGTATCCAAGGAAAACACATTTACGACTCCGGCTAGCAAACGTATTTGTGTGGCGATGATCATGGGCATAACACAGACATCCTAAAATTTGAAGCGTTGAAAGGTCTTGTTCTTTGCCAAAAAGAGACTCATAAGGCGTTTTATAATTCAAAACACTAGAGGGTGTTCGGTTAATGATATAAGCAGCCGCCATAACACACTCCCCCAGAACTTAAGTGGAAAATGTCCATCAAAACGTAGTTCACGTGCAACATTAAGTATATGCTGGTGTTTCCGTTCTACCCACGTTCTGTTGAGGAGTACTAACACAAGACGTTTCAAAGATGATACATTCTTTACGAAAATAAGGAAGCAAATGTCTAAATTCTATCTCGTTGTCACCGTGAACGCGTTTAATATGAACCTCGAACTGACCAGAAATTAAAGCAACAAAGTCCATTAAATCCATCTCGACCTCCATTTTATGCAATAATAAATAAATCCATACCGAACGGGAATAGTCATCAACAATAGTCAAAAAATTCGAAGCATCAAATGTTGAAGGCACACTACAGGTGTTGAACTAGTGTTCTAAACACAATCGGGTTGGATAGGATCCGACCGGGTCCGATCATTTCTACTATTTCTTTATGTTTATACATATATTAAATGGATTTTCTGTTGTCATATATTTGTTCTTTTAAAGAACCAATTATGAATTGTTATATGATAACGTCCTTAGTATTAAACGTGATAGAGAAACCATGATAGGCTATGATGGTTGATGAGATCTCTAATCACTTTAATAAGTTTGATACTTAAATGTCTCTAGGCTGATGTACTATTAAACAGGGCATTGATAGTACAAATAGGCTAGCACATATTAGATTTCTTCTGTCTTTAAGGGCAAGGATAGATCTCGTCTATCAAAGTGTAGAGACACTTGGACTGTACGTGGACGTATATTAGAGAATGCATACGTTAGACTGACCCACTTACACTGATAAGTGTCACACTATGTGGTGGTTGTGTAATTATCCTTAGGAGTCTACATGGCACAAGGTGTGGATTGTCATGCTTTGACACTATTGATGTTTCCCCTAGCCATGGGGCGATCATGCGGTAGTTATTGGGTGTGATACTGAAGCATGCGGAGTATACGTGTTTGGTCGTCCAGAAACCGCGTACCCTAATAGTAGGGGTGAATATCCGAAAGGGCTTTCTTATAAGGAATGTCTTACTCTCGTGAATCTTTGCAAAGTGGAAGTAAATGAGTTACTTCGAGAGAGCATGATATCCAGGTTATAAAATATGGTCGTTGATGTTTGACACTCGACGAACGACCGTATGGATATTGTTACAGTGATATGATTCTATTTACACGGTAACTGTTTTACATGAAAGGTAGTAGTCATTGCATTTGAATCTTCCGATGATTGAGGGTCACGGTGTGTTGCTAAACGCTATCCCGTGATCGTTAGGTATGAAGGGCATTTTCGTAATTTGCACTTTATGCCTACGACCAACATATTCGGAAGCGTGTCGGGTCACACACATATGAACATCAAAGTCGGATTAAAATGTGGTTATAGTTGATAACCAAATAAGGAAAGAATTTATCTCTTACTATAAAGGTTATAGTGGTAAATTAATATGGTGGTATTTATTTATTATGAATAAATATAATACAAGATATTAATTATGTTGATTAATTAAATATACATATGATGTATATAGTGTCGAAATTATTTGTGTATATTGATACACATGCATTTTGTAAATTAATTAATCATAACATTATATTAATTAAAGAATATTCCGGATGCCAATTTATTGGTTGAGGGTGGCGCCATTTTGAGTGTATATGATACACTTGGATTGTGCAATTTAATTAATAAGATTACCATAATATTAATATTGGATATTAATTGATTTTTCGAAAATAGATTTATGGTAATAAGATAAATATAGTCAATATAAGATATTGACAATATATTGGAAATATTTAATATAAGATATTGAATATTAATGAGATAAGTCAATCAAAGGTGTTTTCCTTATTTCATTAGGAAAAAAGTTTTCTTTCTCATCAATCTACTAGAAACTAATCCCAATCAGATTGGGAAGTGCATGGGGCGTATGTCACCCTATTTAAGGGAGGCTTGGCTAGCTCTTTTGTACATCAAAATTCCAAGAGCTAATAGTTCTTGTGAAAATAGAGAGCTTCTTAGAGAGAGATTTAGAGCGAGAGAAAAGGCCGGTGTAGCAACCGGATTTTTCTAGTAGCAATCTAGTGGTGGATTCCGGCGGGTTGTTCGTGTAGACTAGCGGTAGAGGCCGAACGCTTGGGCGGCTCCGTGCACCACTACTCTCCTTAGATGGTCAAAGCGTTGATCTTTTAGATCAGGCAAGGTAACCACCGTCTACTTCTTTTATGCTTGTTGTTTAAACGAAGTCGATCCTGGTTAAAAGGAAATAAATTTTTGAATTCCTCTGCGTTCCCGCGTAGATTTCCTAACAATAGGGTCCCCACAAATCACAATGTATTAATTCAAAAATACGACTCGCTTTATTTTCACTAAGGGGAAAGGGTTCTCGGGGTTGCTTAGCCCGAAAGCAAATATCACATCCATCTTTATTTAAAGGTTTGGGAATATAAATATTAGGCACCTGCCGAAGTACCTTTTCCAATGGGTGTCCTAATCGCCGATGCCACATATCTCCAGTCTGTCTACCATCAATGGCCATAACCTGAACCTCTGGAACTCCCAAGAACATAAAAAGTCAATTCACACGCTCACCCATTCTAATCAGTGTCCTCGTCACTCGGTCCTGCATAATACATAAACGAGCAGTAATTTGCATTACACAACGATGATCATCCAAGAATTGGGAGGCCGAAATCAAGTTACAATTTAAATTTTGTACATATAAAACATTCGAAAGCCGTAAATTTCCTGACAAGATAACTGTTCCAATATTTATAGCCACTAGTAGGGCTTCTACATTACACAATATACCAAAACTAACCTTACTAAATCAATACACAAATCAATATTTTCCATAATCGTAATATATCGTAATAATCATAACCTGTAGCACCACTAAAAAAAAACCCAGCATAACCGTAAAAATATCTACATATCAGATATAACACGTTGAATTCTCTACGGGCTTTAGAAATGTGGAACTCCATTGATTTCTACGGATCTTGTGTCTAGACTGTAAAATTATTTTACGAGCGGAATGCGAGGGCCGCAGAAATCCAAATTACGTGCTTTTTATTTTTATGTTTTTTGTACGTGCTCTTTTTTTTTTCTACAGTCTATTTCTTTTCTATGATGATCTTTTTTTTTTGTAATCCTGGGTTATTTAGACTCTTTCAACAAATTCTTGGTTATACCTTTGTTTTATACCCAAAATACTTCCATCTTCTTTCACGTACCCTGAACCCTAAATCCTAAACCTGTCGAAACCCCCCACTTGAACCCCGCAGGAAAACCTACCTAAACCCTCTTAACCCTTCCCGAACCCCCTTGTTGAAGATACAGTTACAGCAAATACCATCAATAATAATAAATAATTGATTCTCGGTTATTCTTACATTAATATTGATTGGTTCTGTAATAATTGTGTCCACACAATATTGTAATATTTGTCTTGATTTCCCACTGAGTATCTGTAGCTATAAAATAGAGTGATTGTAATATTCTAAATCAATCAATGAAAATTATCTTTCTTTTACTGTTTGATATGCTATCAGAGCTAATGATCCTCTCATTCCCATAAACTCTCACCTTCTTATTCCTCCCATCCCAACTCGTCTCTCATTCAGCCATGGCCGGTGTAACATACTCGACCTCTCAACTCACCACCGGTTAAAATACTCCCTATTTTTATCCCACTTTCAATCATTCCTCCACGATTCATATTACTAAATTAACTCATACAAATTATCCTCTTTGGAAAGCTCAAAATCTGCAATACTTTGAAGGACATGGTGTAGTTGGTTACCTTGATGGAACGATCAAACAGCTGTCAGAAACAATCACCACCAACGGCGTTGTCAAATCTAATCCCGATTTTGCGCATTGGACTAAGCAGGACAATTTAATTTTGAGCACTATCACATCATCTCTCTCTGATGATGTTTTAGTGCAAGTTTTCATGGCTACAACTTCAGCAGAGATTTGGGCTGCTCTCACCACCTGCTTCTCATCCCAATCTCGAGCTCGGATCGTATAGGTTCGAATACAGCTTGCATCAACTAAGAAGGGCACCCTTTCAGCTGCGGATTATTTCATGCGTAAGTGATTAACTTGCCCTTGCCGGCCATCCTCTTCCAATGGGTGACATTATTGCCTACCTTCTCGCCGGTCTCCGTTCGGATTATGATTTGCTTGTTACCATGAGTTATGCTCCTTCCACCATCAGTTTGGATGAGATTTACTCTCTCCTCCTGACAACTGAAGCTCGGATTCTCTATAACCAACCACAACCACTGCCATCCTCCAACCTTCCATCGCCGTCTGCAAATTATTCTCAGTCCAACCAACGCAGCAGGCCTCCGGCCCCAAGAAAGATACAATAAGCGCGAACAAAACATCGTTCCACTTGACCATTAGCGTGTTTCTTAATGCGGTAGACCCATTTGTTTTCGAGAACATTCATATGAGGAGAATAGGGAACACGGTCCCAAGTGTCATTTTGAACAAGAGCGTTAATCTCTTCCTTGTTAGGTGTAATGCCCGAAAGACAATTTTGTAATTGTTTTATTTAATAAATGAAATGATATTATTATTCATATTTATTATTCTCATATTCACCGATGTGACAATAGTATTTACACTACGTAAAACCCTAAAGTATATCGTTTATGTAATCACTTAACTCGATTGTATGGGATATACACGGGAGGATTGAGTTAGTGAAGATGTACTTAAAATACAATTAGCCCGTAGTGAAGTTAATCGAAGTATCGGTCTCTCCTTTAACGTGCTATTAATGCGCCCAAAACACAATATATGTGATTGTCTTATCCGGACTTTCGGTTAAGAGAACCTAGTGGGGCATTTATATGTGATAGATATATCATATAAATTTGGACCGATTTGATTAGAGTTCACGATATAATTCCGTAATCGAGAAGTCTTGTCGAATCAATCGATGATCATATTTATGGATATATCTTAATCCCGAGGTGATCACGATCCAACCGCTTGAATCGGTATGAGGTTTGACTTGACGGTTAAGGATTACACCGAGTCGTGGTCCGAATTACCCCATCTTGGCATTGTCTTTGGATTGAGTGAGTAGTGCGTGTTATCACAGATACGGAATCCATTCCTTCCATTTCTGGAAGTAGATAGACAGTTCCCTTATTTGTTAATCCTAGAAACTGATGGATCCATGGAGTTCATATTTCACTGATTAGCTACCATTGAGTTGTATGATTAATTGATCACTAGGGGTTAATGGTAAATAAGGATAATAGGTTCTAAAAAGGGTTAACGGTACCTTCCCGATTTAGAATGAACAGTCTATGGAGGATTAATCCATATGTAATGATTACATCAATGGACGTTTATTATCATTCTCGTGAGGAGATAAATATAATCTCATAATCGGAGGAGTGCAGTCATGGGATTATGGTGGCATATTCCTGTGATTGATTTATCAATATAATTATTCTGTTCGTAAGATAATTATTTATTTGATTTATCGGAGCCGCTGATTATTAGTCCATGGTCCCCAACGTGCCTCCAAATATAGCATAGCTATTCTCGGACGTCGAATCCTAATAATATTAATTTTGTTCTTATTAGAATTTAATTAAAACGATATGTGAATTAATTGTTTAGTGAACTATTAAATTAGTTGGGCTAAATACTTAAATATGTGAAAAATGCATTTTTTTTCATAATCTTGGCAAAATAAGTGTTGTGGCCGAAAATTATGTATTGACTAGGTCAATGCAATTTTCGGCCAAGAGCATTGTTTTAGGAAACAAGAAATTGTGTTAAGACATGTGCACAAAATATTTATTGGATAAATATTTATGGTAAGAAATAAAGATAAATATTATTCTAGATTTGTTCTAGAATATTATGGGATTATTTTTATTTATTGGATTTATTTATTTACAAAATAAAATAATTGGAGGACAATGATTACTCTCATATATAAAGAGAGTTCTCCCAAGCCTAAGACACTAAGCATAATTTCGACTTCACCTCTTAGAGAGGAGGAGAAATATTTTTTCGGCCAAGGGGAAAAAGAGGAAAATCTTGGAGGTTTTCCGGGTAGCATATTGGGAGAATTTGAGACGAGGATTTCCTTCCACCAGGTGTTGCTTGGATCACACATGTGGAAGATCGTGGTGCTTTTCACACCATCTTTTGTTCTTCCTATTGCGGTTGTTCTACTTGGATTTTGAGATCCAAGAGGTATGTTCTACAACCCCATTGTAGAGTAGATCTAGTTATTTTATTACGTGTAAATTATAGATCTAGATCCTTAAATCGCTTCCGTTGCGGATGGTATTACTATCAGTGGTATCATTCGCCTGGTGATCTATATTTATACGTATAAAATATTAGATCTAGGAGTGGTAAATATGTAGATTTTTTGTCCCAATTTTTTGATAGGGGCCGAAAATTTGTTTTTTATTTTTTTATGTTGCGATTGTTGTGGTTTGAAGAGATGGATTGGGGTTGGTACTGTTTACTCGTTAGATCTATTGTAGCTCCTTTGTTTAGTAACAATTGAGCATAGGAATTGTAATTCTTTTTTATGTCAATTTTCGAAAATTCCATGTAAAAGTAGCATCTTTTATTGTAATTTTGTAAATCCGGGCTCGAAAAGATGAAGATCTTGCTGAAAAATTGAAGATCAAGGCGAAACCCAATGTATGAACGAGGAGAAACGGATAAATTTTTTTAAAAACTTCTTACAGGAGTTTTTGCGACGCTGAAAAGCGTCGCTATAAGTCCTGTTTATAAAAATTGCATGCGGCTAGAATTTTTTAATGCATGCGACTGCATTAACTTTTTTAACCTATTTTTTTTTTTTATAAAACTGCCGATTGGCAGAAAGAAAGAAAAGAAAGAGAAAAAAAAAATTTTGGGAAATTTTTTTTTTTTTTTTTTTGTAACAGCCGCATAAGAATAATAATTTTTTTTAATTATAATAAATTGGGTTTATTTAATTAAAAAAGGACTTTTCTCCTCTCGAGTGTTCGTGGTTCGTGATCCGACGGTTCGAGTTCAAGATTCGAAGATCAAGACTCGAAGACATAGATTATGTAATTTATCGCTTTCTAGGATAGATTAGATACAAGTGCATCAACAATCCATCCCGGTGTTTAAATTTTCCGCAATTTATTTTTATGTGTTTGATCATAAAATAGATATAAAATCGAATTGCCATGACATGCATCATATCATAAATCCACTCCATGCATACATGTTGAATTTTAATTTTGGTAATTAAAATAGGCATGTATACAAACTCGTGTAATTAGTTGAAATTTATTAATACGTGGTAATTGATTAATTTAGTAACTAATTAAAGATCCGAGGGGCGGGTTATGAAATCGTTAAGCCTTTTCGGTGTGTGTTCTCGGTGAACCGTAAAAGCCCAAACGAGATCATGTTTTCAATTCGTAGTGTCTACGAGATTGAATGATGGTAAAAGAACAATAAATCTTGGATAAAAGCGGTTCTTTATAGGTTGGATGGTCAATCGAGTGGGCTCGACCGACTTAACCCTCCTAGTGTGATGTATGCACGGGGTCCGGCAAGACTAAGCTACACCGCGAGCGGAGGTGATTCCTTCTTATCTCACGATAGGGGCTCTTGACCCGACTTCGTCCGATCATCACATATGTTCCAACGAATAGGACGTGTAGGCTTGCCTACATTACCGACACCATTCGAATCCTTGATTTGATGTGCTTTTATGTTAACATCAAAAGACGTGGTTAGTTAACCCACCACCACTTCCAAAATATTGAGTGGGAGGGAGGCGGCGGCCACCAACCACGGCCTCTACTATAGATACAAGTAAGTGAGAGAAGGGTGACGCCTTGCGGCGCTTTGATTTCATCCCCCTAAGGATGGTGTTCACCCCCCTAAGGATGGTGTTCACCCCTATCAACATTCATGGCTTGGTCTCCGAAAGGATAGGATTTCCGGGTACTCATCGGGTCACTGACCTATCCTCAGACGGCACACTCGGGGCGTACCTAAGAGATCCGATATAGTAGGTCACACTCATAAAGGATATTCTTGATAATATCTAGGCTAAAAAAGGAAGGTAGTCAATGAATAAAGGGATGTTCGATTCTCGTGGGATGTTCGATTCTCACAAGTTATTCATTGATGAGATTGTCTCGATTTAACCGTCATCTCTTTGACCTACCCTAAGGCGGCACTGAGATGCGAGGTTAAAACCTTGGAATGGTAGAGTAGACCTAATTTTAGTTTACAATTCCTAAAATAAACTTATATATTAGTGTTAAACTTGAATTAATGTATGTCATTTTATTTACTGCATTATATCCCTTACTAAATTGCTTAAAAATTAATAATTGACTAGTATTGACTTCGTTAAAAAGTGGAAAGTAACTAGGACGTTGAACTAGTTAATCGATAATGCAATTATTTTTTTCGAAAGAGATATTTTCTCTTAAGCCTTTTAAAAAACCAGAGTGACGTATAGGTATGTCACTAGTGTCATTCGTGTCAAACAGAAGACAAACTTAGTTTGATCAAAGGTGATTTCGGACTTTGAAATTCTTCTAGTGAATTTTGAGTGTGTAGTGATTACACGAGTAATTTTCTAATTGAAAAATTGGAAAATCATGAAGTGTTACTAGTTGGACGATATTTGGAATCGATGAACTAGTGGGAGCTTTATGATTTTTTGTTTTTCTAGAACATTAGAAAAATGTAACTGACTACACACGTAACCGTTCTAATTGAAAAACCGGAAATTCAAGAAATGTCGCTAGTTGGACGATATTTGGAATCGATGAACTAGTGGGAGTTTTATGATTTGTATTGTTCTGGAAATATTAGAACCGTGTGTAAGTGTTTACACGAGAGATTTTCAAATTGAAAAATTGGAAAATCATAAAATAAAGCATTGCTCGTTAGACGGAATTTGGAACCGATAAACTAGTGGGAGCTTTAATGTTATGATTTGTTATTTTTTCTGGTATATTAGAAAATCCGAAAAGTCCTAACAAGTAACACTCGATATAGACATCCCACGGTTCAAGAGTAGTGTCTACTCACACGAACTGCTAGTTCAAAACTGTTTCCATTTACGGAAAGTCAAGAATGGGAGAATATGTCTAAAAGTGTTAGTCATCTAAAACTGAGTTGATTTTAAGGCTAAACCAAAAATTAATCATAGGATAAGGACAGTGATTTCGGATCACCAACCTATTAATCCTTGGCGATTTTTTTTGGGCTAAGTTCTTTGGAAGAACAAGGTAGCAATGCATTTAACGATTAATAGAGCAGACAACGGGCAGTAATTTTAGCAAAAAAATAGTGGGAGTGATATGAGGAAATGAATCTTGGATTCAATCCTTGGATATCGCAGAAGATTTATTTTTCTGTTTTCAAAATTCGTTTGAACGAATGGATTCACCTTCTATTCAATAATTTGTTTGTCTTATAGAAAGTGAATATACCATTTGTAGTACGAATCCAAGACTCGGACTTTTGTTTGATAAAGTCAAAAACCACTAAGAACTCCTGAAATATGTATACATAACACATCTTAAAAACTATTAAAAGCAATTGGTTTCTATATTTAGATAAACGCTTTTTTATATTCCATAGTTAGTGCATAGTCCCTTAAAGACAAGACCTGAAGACTGGCTCAGGGTGATTCCTTTCTCCCAGTTTGGTTATATTGTCTCAAAGGTTCAATGACTAAGCTTCCTTTCAATCAGGGAAGGATAATGGTTATAAAGAAGTAACATAGCTTGTTCATGACGACCTTTGGGGTCTGATAAAAGATACAAGCTAGTAGGAGCTCCCGAGTAGTGACTTCTTGTCTGATAACTATTCAAACACTCCGGAAAGTTTATCCAAAATATTTTGAGGTTTCTTTGTTTTCAACAAAGATAGAGTATTCTATACTCGGAATAGGCCATTCATAGTCCTCTAGGCGATGCTCACCGCCTCATTGTGACATGTTCTCACTAAGTGAGAAACCGTTAAATTGCCTTATATAGTTGTAGATGTGCTACAATACACTGCTTAACTCAATAAAGATATTGGCAGCGAAATAACGGTTTACAATGAAATGTAAGACCGAGAAGTCTACCTAGAATATACTTTGACATTTACGGATAAGGTGTGGATTCGGTTCACCCCACTTCCTTAATTATAAGCATTTAGCACACGGTGCTTGAAGGTAGGTCTGGGAATTTCGCGCACACGTTCGGTCAGTGACCAATCGTTATATATCTTGTAGCATTGAGAAAAAGGTTTGTTATAAGATTATTGAAATCGGGAAGGACGATTATCTTTGTTGCATCCTTTACGATAGAGTCCATAAACAGTAAAACCTTGAACCTTGGAGTACGTTTACTCAAGATAGTTACTAACTGATTAAAATCAGACCACATCCAACATCGGTTGTTGGTGATAACACTAAAACACTACTAAACTAGATCAGAATTTCGATCCACCCAGTAAGTATTGGGAGTATGGTTTATCCATTACCCATTACGGTTTCATGGACTTTGTAGTCCGAGGATCGATTGATGACCTATGGCTCTTTTGTGAGCGAAGACAGATTACGATAATAGAGGTTGGTTTAATAGCCATAACCCTATGAATGGAGTTCGGTACTCCAGTTCTATTCATAGTCTAGTAGAACCACCTGAGCGTCTCAGGCCCAGTGGGAGTAATTGGATCTACACGGAAAAGAGTAGAATGAATAGGAAAGTTTATCTTTCAGAGCAAAGATTGAGTGGTCTAGGGGTAATTCCCTAAGAAGTAGAGAGTTAATCAGACCTTGGACTCTCTTACCACTTAGTATTGCATGATTTCGTTCAAAAATAAAAAATAGGGGTGATTCCCTGAGACTTTCTTGCCAAACAAACGGAGTCTGGATTCATTCGGAACAAAAGGGTATTGCCTTATGAACTTATGACAGGATGACTGTCAAGGCTTATGTCCTTTGTGGATAAAAAGCAAACCTCTCGGTCATTGGAAGTCATATATTTCTACAATATGTGGATTTGACCAGAATATTGATAAGTCTTTTGTAGACTGGATATCAATTTTAGTACAGTAGTGAATATATACATATATATTAGTGTTTGTGAAGGATAACACTGCACCAGTTGGAATCAACATGGGTGTGTTATCTGAAGTCAGAATCTGACAATGCCACAATTCTCTGCAACAGAGATTTGGACAACATTCTAAAGAGTTTGACTCGGTCGAATTCATTAGAATCAATCACTGGTTTCCCAGTGTATGCAACATTCAACGAGGAAGTTCTACCCTATGCCTCAGGAATGACTCTCTCAATCTTCAGATCAAGAGAAATGGGATAGATTCTCTTTCTAGTAAGAGATGGTCAGGTTATTGAACGTCAACTTTGATCGGATCTTAGATTCGGCGGTTAATAAAGCAAGTTTAGTATGTCCTTTAGTCTCTTGAAGAGAACGAGGAATAATATGCGGACATATTCATGTGTGAACTTGGATATGTGTGATACACTGATTTGGACTTTAAGTCAGATTGAGGATGATCGTTAAGTCGATCTCGGGCTCAGTGTTTACTCTTGTGTTGAAGCTATTGCCTGGAGGAATCCAGCAACACCAACTCAACTTTAACTAGTTGGGTGATTAGTGGCTTTTGTAGTAGCTAGAGAGGCGAAATAGCTTAAGGATTTCCTTTTCATATCTGGGAGTGATTCTAGATTTGGAAGCCGATACCACATCATTGTGCAAACGATGAAAGGGTAGCTTATAAGGATTTTTGAAATCATTAGAGGTCAAAAGCATATTGGGAAGGTACCACATGATTAGATGGACCGGTAACGTTTCGATTTTACGGATCGTCTCGAGCCGACAACCTGACTAATCATTAAGACCCATGATATTTAGATGTAGGTACTCCCCAAGTCACTGACCTATCCTACGACGGCACACTCGGAGTGTACTTTGTCATCTGCAATGGTTATGATATGCATAATGGGTACTAGAATACGGGATGGGTCTCCATTCCTTTAGAGCAAGTGAGAGATGTAGTTTGTTGTATTTTAAATAATATGGTGTGCTTTAAAACAATTAATCACATGCTTTCGTGCAAGTGGGAGATTGTTAGGTGTAATGCCCGAAAGACAATTTTGTAATTGTTTTATTTAATAAATGAAATGATATTATTATTCATATTTATTATTCTCATATTCACCGATGTGACAATAGTATTTACACTACAGAAAATCCTAAAGTATATCGTTTATGTAATCACTTAACTCAATGTATGGGATATACACGGGAGGATTGAGTTAGTGAAGATGTACTTAAAAAACAATTAGCCCGTAGTGAAGTTAATCGAGAGTGTCGGGTCTCTCCTTTAACGTGCTATTAATGCGCTCGAGAACACAATAGATGTGATTGTCTTATCCGGACTTTCGGTTAAGAGAACCTAGTGGGGCATTATATATGTGATAGATATATCATATGAAATTTGGACCGATTTGATTAGAGTTCACGATATAATTCCGTAATCGAGAAGTCTTATCGAATCAATCGATGATCATATTTATGGATATATCTTAACTCGAGGTGATCACGATCAACCGCTTGAATCGGTATGAGGTTTGACTTGACGGTTAAGGATTACAGTCGAGTGCGTGGTCGAATTACCCCATCTTGGCATTGTAATTTGGATTGAGTGAGTAGTCGTGTTATCACAGATACGGAATCCATTCCTTCCATATCTGGAAGTAGATAGATAGTTCCCTTATTTGTTAATCCTAGAAACTGATCGATCAATGGAGTTCATATTACACTGATTAGCTACCAGTGAGTTGTATGAATTAATTGATCACTAGGGGGCTAATGGTAAATAAGGATAAGAGGTTCTAAAAAGGGTTAACGGTAACTTTCCGATTTAGAAAGAAGATTCTATGGAGGATTAATCCATATGTAATGATTACATCAATGGACGTTTATTATCATTCTCGTGAGGAGATAAATATAATCTCATAATCGGAGGAGTGCAGTCACGGGATTATGGTGGCATATTCCTGTGATTGATTTATCGAATATAATTATTCTGTCGTAAGATAATTATTTATTTGATTTATCGGAGCCGCTGATTATTAGTCCATGGTCCCCGACGTGCCTCCAAATATAGCATAGCTATTCTTGGATGTCGAATCCTAATATATTAATTTAGTTCTTATTAGAATTTAATTAAAATGATATGTGAATTAATTGTTTAGTGAACTATTAAATTAGTTGGGCTAAATAATTAAACATGTGAAAATGCATTTTTTTCATAATCTTGGCAAAATAAGTGTTGTGGCCGAAAATTATATATTGACTAGGTCAATGCAATTTTCGGCCAAGAGCATTGTTTTAGGAAACAAGAAATTGTTTTAAGACATGTGCACAAAATATTTATTGGATAAATATTTATGGTAAGAAATAAAGATAAATATTATTCTAGATTTGTTCTAGAATATTATGGGATTATTTTTATTTATTGGATTTATTTATTTGCAAAATAAAATCCTTGGAGGACAAGGATTACTCTCCTATATAAAGAGAGTTCTCCCAAGCCTAAGACACTAAGCATAATTTCGACTTCACCTCTTAGAGAGGAGGAGAAATATTTTTCGGCCAAGGGGAAAAAGAGGAAAATCTTGGAGGTTTACCGGGTAGCATATCGGGAGGATTTGAGACGAGGATTTCCTTCCACCGGGAGTTGCTTGGATCACACGTGCGGAAGATCATGGTGCTCTTCACACCATCTTTTGTTCTTCCTATTGGATTTTGAGATCCAAGAGGTATGTTCTACAACCCCGTTGTAGAGTAGATCTAGTTATTTTATTACGTGTAAATTATAGATCTAGATCCTTAAATCGCTTCCGTTGCGGATGGTATTACTATCAATCCTGCATAGCATCTCTCTATTCTTGAGAGTGAATGGCACTGGAATAGGATGTGGGTTCAGAGGGTTGATGGTCAAGAAGATAGGCTTTGGTAAGAATGTAATCAGAGGACCATTGTTTTGGTTTTAGAGTGTTGGTTTTTGAGCGGGTAACCATTTGATGGGGTGGAGGTGGCGTAGGGGCAGGGGGGAGGAAAAGTCTAGGGAGGAGGGAGAGGCTAGAGTAGGAGAGGGAGGGGAGGGAGGAGGAGGAGGGGACTCGGGTGAAGAGAGGTGAGGCGGATTAGAAGTGAACCGAGAGGGTGGAGTGATAGTGGTTGGAAGTGGGACAATGAGAATGTCAGGAAGGATTTGGAGTAGATTGAGTATATAGGAATATAGATTCATCGAAGAGGACGCAGCAGGCCTCTGGCCCCTTCACAGCCACAAAGAGGACGGGGGTGTGGAAATCAGAGAGGCCGTGGAAGAGGGCCAAACCCAAATGCAGGTATAACGTGCCAATTATGTCAAAACCTTGGTCATGGTGTTCTTCAATGTTGGTACAAGTTTGATGAATCATTTCAGCCACCGCCGCCCCGTCCACCTCCTCAAGCTCACCATACTGCTGGCCCCTCTCAATCACAACCTGCTACCCCGAATCAATGGCTTCACATCACATCACCAACCAACTTCAAAATCTGAATCTCTAAGCCAAACCGTATGACGACCCCGATAAAATCCACGTTGGTGACGGTACAGGTTTGGACATCACTCATCTTGGTTCCTCCATCCTCTCGTTTCTGTCTTCCTCGTTTATTTTAAAAAATATCCCTGTTGCCCTTTCCCTTCATACTTACCTTCTTTTTGTTTCTCAATTTACTATAGATAATAATGTCATTTTTGAATTTCATCACGACTATTTTCTTGTGAAAGACTACTCGGGCCACACCCTTAGCCGTGGATTTGAGAAAGATGTTTTATATCACTTCTCTCAGTCCCTTAGTTCACCTACTGCTCAAGCTTTTGTCACCAACCACACATCCTTTAATCAATGGCATCAACGACTTGGACATTGTTCCCTTCCCGTTCTTCGTCAGGCTCTTCTTCAGTAAAATGTTACTTGTGCTCTCCCTCCCCTTTACATGTTTGTGTTGCTTGTCAAATGGCCAAAAGCCATCATCAACTTACCTTGTCTGAATTTACTTCTTCCCATCCCTTGGATTTACTATACTACGATGTGTGTGTGTGTGTGTGGGGGGGGCTGCCCAAAATCTTCTATTTATGGTAATAAATATTATATAAGTTTTATTGATGACTTTACATAAGATTTATCCCCTGTGCCTAAAATCTGATGTTGAATATATATTTCCGCAATTTAAAAGTCTCGTTGAACAACAATTTAATACCACTATCAAGTCTATGCAAACTAATTGGGTGGGGGGGTGAGTTCCGACGTTTAACTACTTCCTTTAAATCCCTAGACATTCATCACTGCCTCTCTTGTCTCCACACTTATGAACAGATGGGTGCCATTGAGCGTCGCCATCGTCAAATCGCTGAAGTTGGTTTATCCCTCCTGGCTCAATGCAATCTCCCCTTGCCTTATTGGGATGATGTCTTCCTCACCGCCACATATCTGATTAACCGTCTCCCTACTCGCATCTTGAATAACAAGTCTCCCTATGAAATGGTTTACCACCACTCCCTGGACTACTCAGTTTTTCGCATCTTTGGTTGTGCCTGCTGGCCTAATCTCCAGCCCTATAACCAACAGATGGATTTCAGCTCCAAAACCTGCTTATTCCTCATGTATAGTGACCATCATCACGGTTATAAATGCTTAGACCTCACCTCCGGACGTCTCTATCTTTCTCGCCATGTGGTCTTTGATGAATCTACCTTCCCCTATACTCAATCTTCTCCATATCCTTCCTGACATTCTCACCATCCATCTTCCAACCAGTATCACTCCACCCTTTCGGTTCACTCCTAATCCCCCTCACCTCTCTTCACCCGAGCCCCCTCCTCCTTCTCCCCTCCCTCTCTCACCCTAACCTCTCCCTCATCCCCGGAATCTTCCTCCTCCCATGCCCCTATGCCACCTCCACCCCATCAAATGGTTACCCGCTCAATAACCAACACTCTAAAACCAAAACAATGGCCCTCTGATTACATTCTTCCCAATTCCTATCTTCTTGACCATCAACCCTCTGAACCAACATCCTATTCCAGTGCCATTCACTCTCGAGAATAGAGAGATGCTATACGGGATGAAATCAACCCTCTTCATGATGTTCATTGGGCTACGGTGAAACGAATTCTCCGCTATCTTAAATCCACTCTTGATCACGGCCTTCACTTTTATCGTCAATCCCCACTTCGAATTTAGGCCTATTCGGATGATGTCTGGGCCACTGACCCGGATGATCGACGTTCTATTGGCGCTTATTGTATCTTCTTTGGCTCCAACTTAATTAGTTGGCGCTCCAAACAACAACTTACAGTCGCCAAATTAGCACCGAAGCATAATACAAAGCTCTGTCTAATGCTGCCGCTGAGTTACAGTGGCTCGGTCAATTGCTTCATGAACTCACCATCTCTCTTCGCGAGCCTCATATCTTATGGCGTGACAACATTGACGCTACTTACCTCACTGTAAATCCTATCTTCCATGCTCGCACAAAACATATCCAGATTGATTTCCATCATGTTTGTGAACTAGTTGCCATGAAAAAGCTTCAAGTGGCGTTCATATCTTCCTAAGACCAGCTTGCCGATCTTCTCACCAAACCCCTGAGTCATGCTCGGTTTCATATCCTCAAGGACAATCTCCACATCCGCTCCATTCCCATGGGATTATGGGGGAGTGTTGAAGATACAGTTACCGCAAATACCGTCAATAGTAAAAGATTGATTCTCGGTTAATCTTACATTAATACTGATTGATTCTGTAATAATTGTGTCCACACAATATTGTAATATTTGTCTTGATTTCCTATGAGTATCTATAGCTATAAAATAGAGTGATTGTAATATTCTAAATCAATCAATGTAAATGATCTCCCCTTTACTGGTTGATACCCCTCTAAACCCACTGAACTCCCATTGAATCCTTGAACACCTGAACCCGGAACTCACGATTTTCTGGTCATTTTTTGGCAATGTTTTGTAATGAATCATGAATGGAGGAAATCAGTGGTGTAATGGAGGAAGGAGGAAGGAAGAAGGAATAAGAAGATAAGTTGAATCGGGTGGAAGATGTGGTGTTAATGGAGGAAATTAGAGGTGTGTTATTGAAGGAAGGAAGAAAGAAGGAAGAAGAAGAAGATGGGTGCTAATTTGTCTTTTAACGTGTTTTAAAGAGAGAGTCTATTTAACCAGAAACATTGTATACAACCTATTCACCATTTTTCTACATTCTCATTTCTTTTTCTACGTTCTCAATTTCTTATTTTAACTGCTTTTTCCAACATAGGATGTACACATTCTACTTTCTTTAACTTCTATGGCCCGTGCATCAAACCCGTAGCAGTGTGAACCCGGTCCATAGGTATATATTTCTACGGGTAAGCAAAAGTGTATCATTTAGCTTTATGGCGGATCCAGAAAATATATTCAGCAGGTGCACCATTATTTTCAATGGGTGTGGAAAGGTTGAAAGAATTACGTACATAAAACATTTTCTTCATGGGAAAACTCTTTTCTTTGAGTTAGGGGGCCTATTGATCAATGTGGATCTGCCCTCTGCTTATCAATGATCTATGATGTTGTACTTCTTTACTGTGTATCATTGTTCTTATCAATTTCTCTGATGTTTTACTTCTACATTTCGTATAATTGTTGTCGTGTTCTAACACCCCTTTCAAACTAAACGAGGTAATCACCACATTTAGTTTAAAACGAGTATGAAGAGAAATTAGGCCTCAAACAAAGTTTGGATGAACTAAGCAACTAGCTGATCATAAAATGAAAGCAATAGACAACTGGCTGATTATTTAATACTTGATTTTAAGAAAAAATGGATATCAACCTAATTGTGCTTTGTCCTAACATGACACATAGGATTATTGATAACACTGAAAATGATACTATAAATTTTACTTTTCTTTGCCCCGAATCATACTCAATTGATTAGTGATAATTGGAATATTGTACGAAATACTTGTCAATCTCCTAATGTCGGCTCCTCGGTTATTAATTCTGCATCTGTATATTTTATCCCGATATTTGGTACTGTTTCGTCTCGTTTTATGTCATTTTTAGGAATACCATATTACGGGCTAAAGAGATATGGATCCGGATTAGATAAAGAGACATTGGACCGAAGTCGGAAGAAGTCAATACATAGTCTGCTGGACCAGAAAAAGAGAAAAATGCCTGGAGGCTGCGGAAGCTCTAGCCACAGCCGCGGAAGCTTGGAAGATACAGAAAGAAGAGAGCCATAATTCGCATTAAGTCGGTTAGGGTTAGCTTGTCTAAGTCGGCTACAGCTTTATATAAAGTTGTACGATTTCATTGTAAAAGAGGACGACTTTTCAATACCCACTTTTTATTACTTCAAACTATTAGATTTATGAAATAAAGAGTTTGGTATTTTCTTTGAGTTTGTTGCTTGGTTATCTCCTCCAATCCATCAACTAGTTTGATTTGATCAAGCTAGGTCGCCATTGATAAAGGTATGAAGCTTTGAACGTTCCTTCGTATTTTGATCGTGGTAGATTTAGTTAGATTAACATGTTGTGATTAATCTGAATGTCTAAACGAATCGTAATTAACTAAAATAATCAAAACATAACGATGTAGATTTCAGAAATAGGAACCATGCCGCCGATCCTGCGATGGTCTATATCGCAGCTGCGAAAACTTAGGTCAGCCTAATACTGAAGATTCAGTGCCAACTACGTTGATCGACAGGTTTAATTAACAGTAGGTTAGATTTGGCCAATCTACTTATTGTAATTCCTTAATTAACATCAAGGACGATAAAGTGAAGTGTTAATTAGGACATAGTCCGGATAAATCCCTAAGAACGTGCTAGTCAATCAACGATAGCTGCTTAGTGAGGTTTTCGGTCTTGAGCCGGCACTTTCTAACACTTATTGCGTGTAAGTTAATACAACCAACGAATGAGGTTAACTGCACATCGACGTCTACTGTCCTTTCAATGGAAGTAGATAAGTTTAGGAGATTGCACTTGTAGCTAAACTGAATTAGAAAACATTCTGGTTGATCTAGGAAATTACGAGGAAAAGTAGACATAAAGATTAATGGCACCAAGTTAGGAGATTGGAGAGGAGAGACACTAATTACCTTTTATGTATTTATGTTGGTGAGAGACATTTGTTTTCTTCTTGTTTAGATTTAATGGTTATTATCTATGTTGCATTGTCTCAGTGGGATCGACCTTGACTCGCACCTACTATACTACGATTGACCTTGTACTCTTGCTAGTATTTTGTGCGTATTAGTGGCTTATACGCGGATTAAGTTTTTGGCGCCGTTTCCATGGACAATGGCCAATGTAGATAATACTTTCATTAACTATGAATAAGAATTATTCGTTTGTTATTTAGTCTTAAAGTTCAGAGATTGTTCTGTATCACACCTGTGCCTTTTTACGATCAGAAAAGGGGGAAACAGTTCCCTAAGCCGCGACATGCATTGCCGTAGCCTCGGTAACCTGTAACTCTGATTCTGATCCTTTCTTTGTGTATTAATCCCAGTAAGTTACTAGTTAGTAGGTCCGCAGCAGTTGGGTCTGGACCCAGCTAAAGCCAGAAATTACTAACCGTGTTCTTGTTTTGTTTTGTCTGTCTTACAGGGATAGAGAACGCTTTCAACGATTACTAGGAAGATCGAAGGAATTCCAAAACCAGATAGCACAATGCCACGAAGAGTCATAAATACTGTGCCCATCTCAATGTAACCAGTTTCGAAGGTATACAAGCAATACCAATTGGACAAGAGGAGTGTGGAACAAGAGAAGGAAGCAACCAGAGCTAAGGAAGAGCAGGAAGCCAATCTAAGAGATTACGAGACCTATCGATCAGGTGCGTTTCCTATTGATTTAATTGATGTATCTTCTATTGATTCCAATCCTGAAGAGGATCCAGATACTATGTTCTCTGAATCAGAGGATTACCCTGACTCAGACTTGATAGAGAAACTAGGAGACCCCGGTACATTTAGGCTCCCGGTCTCGATTGATGAAGTATCTTTAGGACTGGGAATGTGCGATTCGGGCTCCAGTTGCAATATTTTCCTTCTTTCACTCTGTAAGCATGCAAAATTTAAGGTCGAGTAGAATGAGACGCGCAGTATGCGTTTTGTCGATCGAGAGATCGATATGCTCACTGGCACGCTGAGAAACTGTAAGCTCAGAGTGGGAAGTTTCAATTTCCCAGTTGATTTTGTACTCATGGACATCCCCGATGATCCGACGTTCTGCTAGAACGTCCTTTCTTAGTGACCAACCGAGCAATCTTGGATTACGACAACTACGACATCACGCTTAGGGTCAATAATGATGCAAAAACTTATATGATCCGAGAGCCACTCCCCAATCGACCAGGACAGTGTCGCGTCAGCTCAAATTCCAGAGAATTTAAGGTCATCGAGATATAGGATATCTGAGATGAAACGAGGCAAGTGGTAGTAGAAACGGAGAGCATGAATTCATGATAGTTCTGCTTCGGAAAAAAGACGAAAGGATTCACAACAATGCACCGGTAGTCAGCTTAGAAAAATCCAGCCCGCGTAGTGATGGTTTGAGGTCAACAGTGGAACAAGTGAATTATTTGGGCAATAATTGTTAGGTGTAGTGCCCGAAAGACAATTATCTAATTGTTTTTATGACAGAATTAAAAATTCATCTTATTATATGCATGTATGCTTATAATTAAGACACTACTGAAAACCCTAAGTACTTCGTTTATGTAATCACATAACTCAGTGTATGGCTATACACAAGAGGATTGAGTTAGTGAGATGTATTTAAAAATTAACTTAGTCTATAGCGTTTATTAATCTGAGTACGGGTCTCTAGATTAATTTGCAAATAATGCGCCCAGAACACTTTAGGTGTGACAGTCTTATCCGGACGTCGGTAATAGGGTACCTAGTGGGGCATTTATATATGATGATAATCATATAGGGCTAGACCGATTTGATTTGAGTTCTCGATATAATTCCGTGATCGAGAAGTCTTATCGAATCACAAGATGATCATATATGGATTAATCTCAATCTGAGGTGATCTGCAGAACCGCTGCTTAGACTAGGGTAGAGTTTGATGTGTTAGTAAGGATCACTTCGCGATATGTGGTCCAACACTTCGTTGGCTCTAATCTCAGGATAGTGAGTATTACGTGCTATCACAGATATGGAATCCATTCCTTCCTCGGGAAGTAGGCAGACACGATTCCTTATTTGTTAATCCTAGAAAGCGATCGAGGCGCGATTCATATTATATTAGTTATAAACTAATTGATCACTAGGGGTTAATGGTAAATAAGGATAAGATGTTTTGAGAAGGGTCTACGGAGATATCCCGAATCGAAGTGAACAGTCTATGGAGGATTTATCCGTATGTAATGATTATATCAGTGGACACCTTATAACTTGTTGGACTTATTTTAAGTTTTAGTGATGAGTGCCAGACTAGCTGTTATAGAGAAAAGGCAAAAAGATGTCTAGATCAAATGTATAAGATTATTAAAGTTTGATCAATGTATAAGTTTGATCAAACAAGCACTGTAAAAGGTCACCTGACTTTCATCAGCAGACCTATCTAGGTCAGTAAGGTACCTAAGTCAGTAGACTAGTTTAGAAACCTGCTGAAGACTGAAGGCTGAGGGCTCAAACTCAGTTATGGAAAGCTAAGGGATCAAACTTAGTATTTAAAGTCAAGGATATGAAATCAGAATTTAGGGAAATCTGTGATGACCTAAATTGATTGCATATACCTTGTGTACAAGGTTTAAGTTCCATAAGTTAAGTGGTGATTGGAACTTGGTTATGATCAAAATGGTGTAATCTAACTTCATAATAAAAATTTAGATATAAGAGAAGTCAGCTGCAGTGTTTTATAAACACAGCAACTTTGGATCAGCTGACTGATATGCATTTCAGCAGACTTACACTCAAGGAACCTGCTGAACATATATTTCGATTTAATCAAAGGTTACATTGGAAGATTACAAGGAAAATGATAGATTACAACTCTTGATTTTGTCAACAAATCAATGGCTAAGATTAAAGGGACGTTGGAAAGAAATAGAGGTTTATCCAATGGATACAAGTCAACGGGTGGACGATCAAAAGCGTCAAAAGTAAACCGACGATTGTCGATTACTATGTCTGAGGACAGAAAAGCAAGTCAAGATGGGACAAATCTAAAACGGCTATGTTGTGAATTTCAAACATAAGTCACATGGATCCCCACCTATAAATAGAAGACCCCTGATACAGAAACAAGAGATGAGTGGTGATGAAAAATAACAATCTATCTTAAGCTATCAAGTTCCTTATCAAGAAAATCACCCTACTGAATACACTGAGCCAAAAGCTACTGATCCAGAAAACTCTTCAAGTGTAACCTGCTATCAAGTTACATCAAGTACACACACTTGAAGACATTTAGCTACTGATCATTTCACCCTGATCAAGCTGATGAAAGCTGAATCATTTACTTGATTCAAACTTTCTTTTACAAGGAACCTGTTGAATACAGTGAAGCATCTTTGGGTGTCAAAGACTGTTGTTTGTGGTAAAGCTGGTGAAGAGGCATTACTACCCTTCAAGGACCAGTGGAAGACTTTGGAGCAGTAATCTTACCTGTTCCAAGTGTTCAGTTTGTGAAGCCATAGTTATTGGTGAAGGACAAAAAACTTAGGGATTTTTGTAACTACAACCTCAAAGATCTCTAGTGAATTACCTCCAACATCACATGAGAAGAGTGGGTGAGCGAGATTACACCACCTGGAACCGCTATAAAATCTACCTACTTACTTTCTGCATTTAATTTCTGCATTTAGTATATTTAACACATCAACTCACTGAAACTAGCAACTGAATCACTCACACACTCTACTGAGTATCTAATACTTGGTATCATATTTTAACAAAAAGTAATAAGTCTTAACTTGAATATATTCCGCTGCAACAAGTTCAGAAAAATCAATAGTCGCTGAGACTCTCGAAATTTGTCGGCCAGACTATCGAGTGGTCGCCAGACTCTGCGGCGAGCGGCAAGAGCTCATCGAACTTCTTGAGTTTGTTAACTCCAAAAGTTTTAAGTGTTAAGTTTATTCACCCCCTCTAAACTTAACCAAAGCCTTTTCAAGGGACCAACAATTGGTATCGAAGCGGTGCTTACATTCAAGTAATCTTACTTGTTGTGCTTGTGAATATACTTTGAAAACTTTTTCAAGTTTCTGATTTTCAAAGCTTTGCATCATGGATAACAACCAGTATGTTAGAAAAATGTTGATGTGTTCTTTAGATCGTTTTGATGAGTATAAACGTCGTATGCAGGCTTTTCTAGCTACAACACATGATGAGATGATGGATGTGCTGACTGATGGAGCACTGGAAATCACAAAGGCAATAACTGTAGATGGTCAAACACAGTACATTCCAAAAACAAAAAGAGAATAGAATGCTGAAGATAGAAAAAGAGAAAACCTCAACAATATTGCTATTGATATCATATACAGAACTTTGGACAGCCCCTCAAAAAAAAAACTTTGGACAGCAATATATACATGAAAGTGAAGGATTGCAAGACTGCAAAAGAGCTTTGGGACAAGTTGCAATTAATCTGTGAAGGCACTGATGCAATCAAGAAGAACAAAATCAGTGTGGCAAAGAAGAAGTTCCAAGAGTTCAAAATGAAGCCAAATGAAACTATTGAACAAATGGAGTCAAGATTCAATGCAATCATGGATGAACTCACCCTACTGAGTGTGAAGTATTCAAAAGAAGAAATCAATTCAAAGATCCTAGAAGCTTTACCTGCAAAAGAAGTTTGGGAGATGAAGGTGACTGCCATAGAAGAGATGAGAAGTTTACATGAAGAGGATACCTTCAAGTTATTTTCAGATCTCAAGGCTTATGAATTCAGTAAGAAACTTGCACCTGAGACTGAAAAATAAGAACTAAAGACCACTGCATTGTCTGCTACACATCAAGAAGAAACATCAGGAGCTCAAGATGATCTCTTTGGATGAGATGCAAGATCAAATTGCCCTCTTGAGCAAGAAAATCGAATGATGAAAAGCGGAAAGGGTTCTCCAAGGAATTTCACAAAGAAATCTAGTGAAAAGAAGAAGGATGAATCCAAGAAAGACAATGATTACTTGTGCTATCAATGCAAGAAGCCAGGACACTCGAACCTGGTATGTCCGAACTAAAAGTAAAAAGGAACTTGATTATCTTTGCTTCTATTGCAAGAAGCCTGGACATTTCGGACTGATTGTCGGAGACTCTTGAAGAGCAAAAGTCGACCAAAGAAGATCCGCAAGAAAGCTATGGTTCTTTGAAGATGAATCAGGATATGAAGTTGAATCGGAAAAGGAAATGAATCATGATATCGCACTTGTTGCTTATATGGATGATTATGCTTTAATGGCAAATATGGATGAAACAGAGGAGGTATACAATTCTGTATCTAAAAACACTCCTGCTGAAAGTGATTGTGAATCAACTTATGGTTCAAATCCTAAAAATTCTGACAATGAAGAAACTTTGGATGCCATCCTTAATCAACTGAAGATAATACAATCTGGTTATAAGATTGTGAAGGCTGAAAAAGAAGCTCTTCAATCAAAAGTTGAAAGGTTAAAAGCTGAATTAAGAATTCTCAAGGGTAAGGAAAAGGAGTTTGGACAGAATCAACACAAGTCTGCTTTGTACATTCAAAGAGTTGTTGAATCTATTGAACAATCTTGTTCCTCCATTTGCATTCAAATGGAAAGCCTTATGTTGATAGAACAGGCCTTGGATTTGGAACTCAACAATCAAATAAAAGTGGATTGATGGAGTTCATGAACCTAGTACAGTAATTGGTCCTATGTTTGTGCTGCACGCACAAGATCCAACTCCCAAAAAGTTCTTTGAGGCGGTGAAGCCTCATCGAGAAGACTTCAAGGAAGCAAAATCGAGGGAAGTCAAAAGGTCAACGAGACCTAATAAAAAGAAAATAAATCTAAAAGTAGGACTGATGTACCTTCTAGACTACTTGAAAGCGACACTGCTACCAAGTCTGCTGGACCACAAAAGAGCAAAAATCAGAAATATTCCAAGGATAAGAATCCTAAACTCAAAAATGTCAATCATTCTAGGGATACTTATCTCAGGGGGAAAGGTAGATTATTCCCTACGGATGATGATTGGAATATTCCTGCTCCTATTGCTAGAAATAACAGGTATAACCATGCTGCTAGGGTAAAACCTCAGCAATAGAATCAGCAGAGGACTTATACAAGACCTCAGTAGGGACCTTAACAGACTCCATATTACAGAGCTGTTCCTAACAGACAGCAAACCTATTGTTATGCTAGTGCTTCTAACAATAGAAATCACTCTATACACCATTACATACCAAAAGGCCAGAAAGCATATGTGAGTCCTACACAACCAAATGTTAGACCCTATGGATGTGTAGAATACATTTATGAGCAAAAGTATGATACCTTTCAAAGAAGACCTTATGGAAATTTGCCAAGGGTCATGCCTGGCGACCACTATGGACCCAAAGCAGTTTTGGGTACATAAAATACATTAACTTTGTTTTGTAGGGTGTCTGGTACTTTGACAGTGGATGTTCCAGACATATGACAAAGAATAAGCACTGTCTGACAAACTTTGTGGCAAAGAATGGTCCAAGAGTGAATTTTGGCAATAAAAACACACCAGGATATACAAGAGGATATGGCACACTTCTGAGAAATGGATTAACAATCAGGAATGTTGCATTTGTGGAAGGACTGGACTACAACCTACTGAGCACTGGACAGTTTTGTGATATGGGTTACAATGTCACTTTTGACAAAAGCACATGTATTGTCATTAGTGAAAGAGGTGATCAAGTTGTGTTGGCTGGAAGAAGACAACAAAACATGTATGTTGTGGATAGGTCTACTTCTGTTCCAGAGACATGCCTGATTGTGCATACCAAGTCAGAACTGAATTGGTTATGGCATAAGAAATTGAATCATCTAAATTTTGATAATATCAATCAGTTGGTGAAGAATAAACTGGTGATTGGCTTACCTGAGATCACATTAAAAAAGGATGCTATATGTGATGCTTGTCAGCAAGGTAAACAAACAAAATCAAGCTTCAAGTCAAAGACTAAGCAATCAACAAAAAGAGTTTTGGATCTGATGCACATGGATCTATTTGGACCAGTAACACTAACAAGTGTGACAGGAAAGAAGTACACTCTAGCAGTTGTGGATGACTATTCAAGATACACTTGGGTAGTATTCATGAACAAGAAAAGTGAAACACTTCAAAAGATGCCTGAACTTTTGAAGAGATTGTAAAATGAGAAAAGTTAGACAGTAGTGAAGATAAGATCAGACAAGGGTATTTAATTTCTCAATAAAGTTATAAGAGAATACTGTGAGCAGAATGGTGTGCTACACCAACTGGCTGCTGCTGGTACACCTCAGCAAAATGGGGTTACTGAGAGAAGAAACAGGACCTTAAAAGAAGCATGAAGAACTATGATTTGTGAAGCATTATTACCTGAAAGATATTGGGCTTAAGCAGTCAATACAACATGCTATACACAAAATAGGACCTCAGTGAACAAGAAGCTGCTGAAGACACCTTATGAGATTTGGAATGGAAAGAAACCTAATATATCATATTTCCATCCATTTGGAAGCAAATGTTTTATATTAAATCATAAGGAGCAATTGAAGACATTCCAACCAAAATCAG
This sequence comes from Gentiana macrophylla, assembly GCA_026214975.1. Taxonomy (NCBI): domain Eukaryota; kingdom Viridiplantae; phylum Streptophyta; class Magnoliopsida; order Gentianales; family Gentianaceae; genus Gentiana; species Gentiana macrophylla. Next base: position 96,021,908 of record CM047808.1, on the reverse strand, counting down.
ATGAAGGAATCTTCTTGGGATACTCTTACATCGACCAAGGCATTGAGTAGTTGAATAAAGGACAATGAAACATGAAGAAACAATACATGTTGTATTTGATGAACCTAAGTTCACTGGAATGGAAGATGAAGCTTGAACCTCTTGAGAATCAACAAGTCACTGATCCAGAATGTGTTGATGTTTTGGAAAGGATAAATGACTTAAAGATTTCTGACTCTGCCCCTGCTGATCACCCTCCTGGTAATACTACTGATTCAACAACTGAGGCAGTTCAAGGATCTGCTGAACCTATTGCTGAAGCAACATCAGACCCTACTGAAGATGATGTTCCTGAGAATCAATCCAACCAAAATCCACAATGGTTAATGGATCACCCTGCTGAGCAAGTTATTGACAATATACAACAAGGTGTAAGGACTAGAAGACAATTAGAAGCAATGTTTACTTGTTTCTATCTCAAATAGAACCTAAAGTTGTTGAAGAAGCAATTTCAGATCCAGATTGGATAATTGCTATGCAAGAGGAATTGAATGAATTTGAAAGAAATCAAGTTTGGACACTAGTGGAAAGGCCTAATCATGCAAATGTAATTGGAACCAAATGGGTATACAAAAAAAATTTGATGAATCTGGTACCATTGTAAAGAATAAGGCCAGACTAGTGGGAAAAGGCTATTCTCAAGCAGAAGGAATAGATTTTGATGAGACATATGCCCCTGTTGCAAGATTGGAAGCTATAAGATTATTCTTGGCATATACTGCCTACAAGAACTTCAAGGTATATCAGATGGATGTCAAGAGTGCAGTGAAGACCCTAATGTACATCTCGATGTATGTTTATGATTGTTTTTACGGCTGTGGAAATGTTGTGTGGCATTTGCATCACATCGTAATTTTTACTTTTTGAGAAGTCATACAGATTTTCATGTTGTATGCCTTTATTGTGTAAGTAATGTTGGTTCATTGTGGAAAGATATATCATTATTGAGTTGGATTCGAAATTTTATTGCTGGATTATTATTTTAGAGAAGCTAAGGTTTGTTTCGGAGGGAAGAATGTCGTTGTTTATCATCAAGGATCCCGCACCATAACACTCTGCGTAATTCTTTTCTTCTCCTTAAACGCGAGTATGTACACACACATTCTCTTAATATGTAATAAAAGCAATGTATGTTCTTCTAGCAAGCCTTAATTGTCTATAGATGGAGTTTTTTTACTTCCTATTTTTAGTCATCAAAGTGGATTTACATTAGAGCCTTTCTGAAATGTGGCCACAATTCATCAATAGGAAAATAAGATTGTTATTCATGTATTTCCATTCTATAAGTCCTTTATCTTTAGTTTACATGCAAGTTATTTCATGTTCTTGCTTTGCTTTGCTCGACATTTAATATATGTGGAACTTCTTCGAAATGCCCTCACAATGATGACAACGAATGTTTCATTTTATGTGGAGGAGGCAAGATGTAGAAGTGAGGACCAAATGGGGGAGATCCGGAAGATTAAATGCGAGGAAAATCTGCTCAATAAGCATGAGAAAGGCTTAAAATGTCTCAAACCTTCCCCGGCCCTATCACTCCCGCCAAAAACATTAACAAAACGATACTTTTGTTTTCACCTTCCTAAATTATTCGAGAACTCAAGTCATCATTTTGAGTCTGGATTTCCGGAATAATATGATGTCCTAAGCTTATGTGACAATTGAATAATCTGGATTTTGTTTTGTTTGATCAGATGAGTTAGGGTGCGAGATGAGCAAGTATGATTTCATTAAAGTTTTGCTTTTCCCTTTTAGCTTAAATTTGAGATGCGATAACATTTGATCACTTTTTCAGGTAATTTTGTGTTCGAGATATATAAGGATAAAAGGAAAAAATGTTTTATAACATTTTAAAATGATTTTTGAATCATTTATCGTAACCACTTTGAGAGCCGATTTCGGTATAACTCTTATATAGATTATCAAGAATTAGTGATGACTTTAAAAACTACGTAAGACGTAGTTGAAAATAAGGTTTTGAATCATTCAATTCGGATGTCGGGTGAATGAGAAATTAAGACTTAAAGTGGGTAGTTGAAAATGTGTGAAAAGGAAGTTGAAAAGACAAACTTCTTAATCCCACATTGGGAAATGTGCTAACATTTCCTCAATATTTAAGTGGTGGAAGTTTTGTTGTTGGTATAATCTCTTAGAAAGGGAGAGAACTCGGAATGGTTTTAGTGGGCTGAGTGTTTACTAAAAATGGCACATGCGCGCGCGCCGCCGACGCCCGCCCGTTCCCGTTCCCGTGCCCTTGACCATTGACCATTGGGCTTTGGCTTTGGGGAATGGGCCTTCTGGGCTTGAGGAAGTATTATATTTTTTTTGGACAAAGTTTATCTGGATAATATCCAAGTCCCTGGACCATTGACCTTGGGCTTGGGCTTTGGCTTTGGGGAATGGGCCTGAGGCAGTATTATATTTTATTGGACAAAGTTTATTTGGATATTATCCAAGTCCAATAAATCAAATTTGAGCTGAGAGTATGAGTCAGGTTCAGTTCGAGTTCGAGTTTTATTCAGCTCATATGGCTTTAATACAAGAGCAGTTTCAACCTGATGGTTTAGTGGCCATCAATTCACACACTTCGAGGCTGCTCCTTCCTCCTATATATAGGGTCCTCTCTTGCAATGGGAATGGTAATGAAAGACAACACAAATCACTTAAACACTTGCATTTTTAGTTGAATAGATTCTGAAGCACCAAGAGTTCGTTGAGCTCTGAAGGTGAAGTACCTCAATTCTGAACAGGTAATTGGGTTATCCTGGGAGACAAGTGCTAAACCGTGGGTACTCCCGGAGCATAATTGTCTTAAGGACAGAGATTAGCTCATCCCGGTTACATATCCTTGTTGCTTTCCTTTCTATTTGTTGTCGGTTCGGAATATAACAAATTGTTCTTCATCTTTTCTGTTCTTTATTTTTATTTTCGCATTGTAATACTTTTGGTATAACATTCTTAAGACAATTCTTTTCAGAGCCTCTTTGCTCTAAAAAGTATATCTTTGCGAAATGGAAAATAAATTTCAGCAGAACCTTTTATTTTTTCTGTTCATTCTGAGTATCGTCTGTGATACTCAGTGTGTCGGTGTCTCTTTTTTGGTATCGGTTTCCGGTAAAACCGGTCCTTTCCTTTTTGGTATTGGTTTTTTTGGTCAAAACCGGTCCATCTTCCTTTTTGGTATTGGTTTCTGGTAAAACCGGTCCTTTTTTTTGGTATTGGTTTTTGGTAAAAACCGTTCCATCTTCATTTTTATCGTTTTCTGCCAAAAACGATTTTCTGCTTTTTTGTCTCATTTTTTTTGGCAAAAATGACTCAGTTGTGTTGTTGATCTTCTGTTTTTTATTTTGAACAAAATGACTGGAGTCATTGATGCGTCTATGACACCTACTATTGGAACCACACCAACCACAAGTCTGATCCACTTTTGGATGCTACTGTGTCTGCTGTGACACAACCTGTTGTTACCATTGCTGGTGCTTCTCATACTTCTCATGGAGAGAAACTAGAAAAATTCAATGGCCTAAATTTCAAGCGTTGGCGTGCAGAAGATCTTTGTTCTATCTCACTACACTTGGACTAGCAAGGATGATGCTCATCGAAGAGAAACCAAGAAGTGCCTCATGAAAACACCGAGCACAGGTGTTGATGGTGTAGAGAGTTGGAAGCATAGTGATTTTCTATGCAAAAATTATATTTTGAATTGCGTAGATAATAGTCTGGTATGGTGTTTATTCTATGTATGAAATTGCAAAAACACTTTGGCTTGCATTAGAGAAAAAATATAAAATCAAGATGCAAAGGCTAAGAAATTTATAGTAGGTAAATTTACGGACTATAAGATGGTCGATTCAAAGCTGTTATTAAACAAGTTGAGGAATTACAAATCATTAGATCCAAATTTTAGAAGAAGATATGATGATAAGTGAAAATTTTCAAGTAGCTTTGTGTGATTGAGAAACTTCACGAATCTTGAGAGGAGTATAAGAGTTATCTCAAACACAAGCGAAAGCAAATGTCAATGGAGGATCGATTGTGCGACTCCGTATAGAGGAGGACAATAAGGGCTCGAAAGAAAATACATTGTGCGAGTTGGATGAGTCAAAGCTCATGTTCTTTGAGGTCAAGAATCGTAAAAGGAAGAAATATGGTCAATCTTCCAAGAAAAATGCTGAATCTTCCAAGAAACTACAGAGTGTGTACAAGTTCAATGGCAACTGTAACAACTGTGGAAAGTTTGGGCACCGTCTTTCTTGAGTGCCGTTCAAAGAAGCCAATTCGACCAAGGTCACATCTATTTGGCCCGATGGTGATGAGGAAATGTTATGCGCTGTGGTGTCATAATGTAATTTTGTGAGGGAATCCAAGGCAATGGTTTGTGGACACTGGATCCACAAGACATGTTTGTGCTGACCGGGCTGTGTTTTCAACTTACAAGGCACGGGGACAAAGCGTGGATGGGGAATTCATCAACTTCTCCAATTGCTGGATCAAGGACAGTGATTCTGAAGATGACTTCAGGAAAGAAGCTGACTCTGAATGATGTGTTGCATGTTCCTGAGATTGACAAATTGAACAAGGCTGGTTTCAATTTGAATTTTGGTTTTGATAAGGTCATTTTGACCAAGAATGTGTGTTTCTCGGTAGGGGTTATTCCACCGAGGATATGTTTAAGCTTAATGTAATGGCAATTATGCCAAAGACTGTTGTGCCCAATGAGGCTAATAAAATTGCACCCTCTTCCGCTTACTTGATTGAGACTTCTTGCTTATGGCACAATAGATTGAGACACGTAACTAATAAATCAATTGGACTGATGATGAACTTAGATTTATTACCTAATTTAAAATTTAATAAAAATAAAAAATGCCATATATGTGTCGAAGCTAAAATGACTAAGGCACCTTTTCCATCCGTGGAAAGAAACACCGAACCGTTAGATTTAATTCATACAGACTTGTGTGATTTAAAATTTGTACAAACGAAAGGCGGTAAAAAATATTTTGTAACTTTTATCGATGATTGTACAAGATACTATTATGTCTATTTGCTAAGTAGCAAAGATGAGACACTTGAGGCTTTTAAAAACTATAAGAATGAAGTCGAGAATCAACTTAGCAAACGAATCAAGAAGGTTCGTAGTGATAGAGGTGGTGAATATGATGCACCGTTTAATGATTTATGTTCAGACTCTGGCATTATCCATCAAACGACTGCATCTTATGCACCTCAATCAAACGGTATTGTTGAACGCAAAAATCGTACTCTTAAGGAGATGATGAATGCTATGTTGATAAGTTCGGGTTTACCTCATAACTTGTGGGGGGAAGCGATACTTTCCGCCAATGTCATTCTTAATAGAGTTTTGTTTAAAAAGATGGATAAAACACCCTACGAGTTATGGAAAGGCTATAAGCCTAGCTACAAATACTTGAAGTGTGGGGGTGTTTAGCAAAGGTCGAATTGCCTAAACCTAAACAAATAAAAATTGGGCCTAAAACGATAGATTGTATATTTATCGGTTATGCAAATAACAGTAGTGCACATATATTTCTAGTGCATAAATCTGACAATCCGGATGTTCACATGAATACAATCATGGAATCAAGAAATGTTGTATTTTTGAGGATGTATTTCCATGTAAAGAAAGAAGTCAAGAAAACATAAGCTTAAATAAGCGGGCACATGAACCAACAAGTGAAACTACTCGTAAAGCGAGGAATCGGAACCTCGTAGGAGTAAAGCGGGCAAGGACTTCAACGTCTTTCGGTCCCGATTTTTCACTATATGGTAGAAAAGCGAACCAAGTACATATGCTCGAGGCTATGTCAAATCCGAGCGCCCGTTACGGAAAAAGCGATCAATAGTGAAATCGATTCCATTATGCAAAATCATACTTGGAAATTAGTAAATATCCCACGGGACATAAACCTCTCGGTTATCGTGGATTTTTAAAAAAATTCAAAGGTGATGGATCGATCGATAAATATAAGGCCAGATGGTAGCTAAAGGTTATCGTCAAAAGAAGGTCTTGACTTCTTCGATACATATTCACCGTTACTCGGATCACGTCGATCTGAGTTCTTATCGCAATTCTCTGCGGTAAATAATCTAGAAATACATCAAATGGATGTAAAGCGCTTTCTTAAATGGTGAATTGGAAGAAGAAATATATATGGAACAACTCGAGGGTTATGTGGTTCTAGGTCAAGAACACAAAGTATGACGACTCATTAAGTCATTGTATGGGCTTAAGCAAGCGCCAAAACAATGGCCCCAAAAATTTGATCAAACGATGTTATCAAATAGGTCTAAAATTAACGAGTGCGATAAATGTGTTTATGTCAATAACACTTATAATTCCTTTGTGATAGTATGTCTATATGTTGATGACATGTTAATCTTGGGAAGTACTCATGATATAATCATGAATACTAAGTAGATGTTAACAAGAAACTTCGATATGAAGGATATGAGAGTTGCAGATGTAATTTTGGGGATTAAAATCTCTAGAATTTCGGATGGACTTGTATTGTCACAGTCTCATTATGTTGAGTCAATTCTAAAAAGATTTAACGTCTTTAATGAAAGTCCGATAAAAACTCCTATTGACTTGACTATGCACTTAGTCAAAAATAAAGGAGAACCTTTGTCTCAGTTAAAATATTCATAAATCATAGGCTGTCTGATGTACATAACCAACTGTACTAGACCAGACTTAGCATGTGCTATAAATAAACTGAGTAGATTTACAAGTAATCCAAGTGAGGATCATTGAAAAGCATTGAATAGAGTACTGATGTAATTAAAATTCACAATGAATCTTGGATTACGGTACACGAGATATCAATGATATTAGAAGGATCTTGTGATGCAAATTGGATATCTGACTCGAAAGAATCAAAGTCCACAAGTGGATATGTATTCACTATTGGTGGTATTGTTGTGTCATGGAAATCCACAAAGCAAACTTGCATTGCTCGTTCCACAATGGAAGCTGAGTTCATTGCATTGGACAAGGCAAAAGAAGAAGCAGAATGACTGCGTAATTTCCTCGAGGATATTCCATGCTGGACTAAGCCTATTGCTCCTATAAGCATACATAGCGATAGTCAGTCGGCTATAAGCCGGGCACAAAATAGTATGTACAATGGTAAGTCTCGACATATTCGTCGTAGACATAATACCATTAAACAATTGATCTCTAACGGCATGATTTCCGTCGATTTTGTTAAATCGAAGGACAATCTTCTGAATCCGCTAACAAAGGTTTACACAGAGATCAAATGTCAAAATTGATGACGGAATGGGATTTGAATTACAATGAAACTTTGTAATCGTAACCCCACCATGTTGATTGGAGATCCTAAGATCATGGTTCAAAGGGACAACTAAGTTATGAAGGTTCATTGAACACTTACCCATTCTATGAATAAAAGTGTTATCTGTAACGCACTTTCTGAAACCAGGGTGTTTCATGGCCAAAATGAGCACAACCATGAGAACCAAAATGTGTTAAGGGAAATATTGTGTGAGTACTATTGATTGGTTTTACATTAAAGGCTAAGCGGTTCAAGACATAGTTTCTTGATTAGCCAAGTAGATCCGATAGTATTTCACTAAAGCGAGAGTTCAAAGCCGAAGCTACCTCTCATGATGCAATATTTTACGCATCGAGAATCTCTCTCTGGTATGCATTTGCATTAATTTCCATTCATGTGGGGATTGTTGGAGATATATAAGGATAAAAGGAAAAAATGTTTTATAACATTTTAAAATGATTTTTGAATTATTTATTGTAACCACTTTGAGAGCCGATTTCGGTATAACTCTTATATAGATTATCAAGAGTTAGTGATGAATTTGAAAACTACGTAAGACGTAGTTGAAAATAAGGTTTTGAATCATTCAATTCGGATGTCGGGTGAATGAGAAATTAAGGCTTAAAATGGGTAGTTGAAAAGGTGTGAAAAGGAAGTTGAAAAGACAAACTTCTTAATCCCACATTGGGAATGTGCTAACATTTCCTCAATATTTAAGTGGTGGAAGTTTTGTTGTTGGTATAATCTCCTAGAAAGGGAGAGAACTCGGAGTGGTTTTAGTGGGCTGAGTGTTCACTAAAAATGTCACACGCGCGCGCGCCGCTGCCGCCCGCCCGTGCCCTTGACCATTGACCTTGGGTTTGGGGAATGGGCCTTACGGGCTGAGGCGATATTATATTTTTGACAAATTTTATGGATATTATCCAAGTCCAATAAATCGATTCGAAAGTGAGAGAATGAGTGAGTTCGATTCGAGTTTGAGTTCGATTCGGCTCATATGGCTTTAATACAAGAAGCGATTTCAACTTTGATGGTTTAGTGGCCATCAATTCACACACTTCAAGGCTGCTCCTTCCTCCTATATATAGGGTCCTCTCTTGCAATGGGAATGGTACTGAAAGACAACACAAATCACTTAAACACTTGCATTTTTAGTTGAAGAGATTCTGAAGCACCAAGAGTTTGTTGAGTTCAGAAGTTGAAGTACCTTACGAAGCAGTGTAATTGGGTTATCTGGGAGACAAGTGCTAAACCGTGGGTACTTCCGAGCATAATTATCTTAAGGACATAGATTAAGCTCATCCGGTTACATATCCTTGTTGCTTTCCTTTTCTGCTTTTTTCTTTTCATTTGTTGTCGATTCGGAATATAATAAATTGTTCTTCATCTTTTCTGTTCTTTATTTTTATTTTTTGCATTGTAATACTTTTGGTATAACATTTTGTAAGTCTTTTGAGTGTTTACAGTAGGAGAATCTCCTTTTCTTGGTTATTTGTTGGGGTTTGGTGAAACAATGGCAATTTGCATCTGGAAACAATTACACAAGTCCGGGAATCGCTCTTTATAGATTTTTTTTTTTATTTTTTTTGCAACTGTTTCATTATGGTTTCCTTCGGTTGTTTCCTTCTGTTGTGCTCTGTGAGTAGATATCATTGCGGTTCTGGCGAAGACTGACGGTGCATGGAGTTTCAATTACCATTGACGTATGTTTACCAACACTATGTGGACTTTCATTTCATGTTTTTATGAAATTGTTAGTCCTAATTCCAGTGTGGTATATATTTGATTCATTTTTTCTACATCTGTAAATTTTTTGATGTTTTAAATAGTAGTGCTTGCTCCGGTTTTTCTGAATTTGTTTAGCTTTAGCATATGCATTCCCCAAAAGGATTGCTTATCTCCCGACAGAAACAACATATGTACTACTTTGGAAGCTCATAGTGTAGTATGGTTGTCAACATTTCACTTTAGCTTAATTATTCATTTACTCCTGCATTATGATGGGGCCGGTCTCCATCAGTGTTGTTATCGTTGTTGTTGTTTATTTGTTTTTTTTTTTTTTTTGTTTTGTTTTTTTTTTTTTTTGCAACTGGTGTTGTGTTTGTGGCCACAAACCATGGATATTTGTTGATGCACTTGACTTTTAATGGTTTGATAGTTCATTGATCATTTTATTTCTGTCGCGGTTTTGTTTTGGTGCAGCTTTTAGTATGCTTTCGTCTTTGTTTTAGTTTTGTTACCTTTGATGCTTTGTTACCTTCTGAAATTAGTATTGTATGGGTTTTACAATGCCACATAGGTTGTCAATGTTATGTTACTATTGCGTTATATATAATTTATCATAAGTTGACACAATTTATGTATTATTTCACCATATGTTCCAATAACATAACATTTTTCATTAAAATATGTTTATATTTTCCTTTGCTACTAATTTTCAAGTGTATACTCTCTACAATCATTCTTTTGAGCTTTCACTATTAGTTATTATTATATTTGTTATTATAATAAAATTATCTTGAATATAATATGTAGGATTTTCTTTCAGCATCCATTTATCGGATTATCTAGATTCAACAATGAAGGAAGATTCCTCAAATCGGACAATGCAAATGGTAAATCAGGGTTGCGATCATTAGAGAAAATTGAAAAGATTTTTTCGACAAAAAAAAAGCCCTGCGCACAAATGCCCAAAAGCGTAATGAACCAAAAAAAAATGAGAAGTAAAAGATGTAAAAGGTGTCACAAAAAACCGTATATCTTCTTTGTTGTGAAGCAAGCGTTGCTTCTCCAACCCGGCAACGTTTGATGGAGGTAATAGAGATCAAAGGCTAGAGATAAGAATGAAATCCAGAGAAAGAGATAAATATGATATGATAGAGTTTGGTTGAAATAAATAATTTAAGTGATAATATTTATCTATATCTATTTTTATATTTATTTGGATCAGTTGTTATCTCATTTATCTCATATATAAAGGAAATCTGTATCTTATTTTGATCAATTCAATAAATCAAAAGTTTGAGTCTTCGGTTGTGTATTCGATTTTTTTCAACTTTGGGAGCCGTCTGCGAAGCTCACGCGCGAACATATCCAGTGGTGTAATACAAGCTGACCGTTGATTAATTCGGATTACAATGGGTAAAAGACAAAACTCTTTCACGACATAGCAGCGCAAAGACGGTCTAATCCTTAGTTGATGACATCAATCCTATCTCCTTCCTTTCTCCCGACCAATCACTTGGAAGCATCTCTCACTAGTCGAGACATACCTTAAGATTGAAAAGGTTTTCCACAGGAGGTGTGAGTTTTTAAACTCTGATGAGGTATCAATATGTGATACGTGTAGTTTCACAAATATTTTTTATTGAACAAACATTGACCATATAAGTCATTTAATCGTATTATATTAATATATACTTGTCAAAATGGAACAATATATTTATAATGATGATATATGCATAGATAGTAACAATGAGTAGCATAAGTAACATTAGAACAAATTACACATATCATAAAGTACCAGACTAACAGTTAAAAACACGAATTATATGATATAAACATATATGGAACCTCATAGTGTATCAGTCGAATTTTATGTTGTATTTTCTACAACACATCGGGTGTACCGTGTATAACAATTGTGCCCGCGTTAGAACATAACATCTACTATAATAATAATAATAATAATAATATACTCCTGACTGCATGGCTTTTATAGCCGTTTAACAAAAACTTGAGTCAAGCATTTGGATACGTGAATGACACCAAGCTTAAGGGAATTTCGCCACCAAAGCTAATGCCGTGGTTTAACTAGACTATTACATGTTTTATTTATTTTTTCCTTGTGTTTCAATTATATATATCCACGTATATATTGAACACATATATATCCACACATATTCATCCATATGTAATATAAAAATGCAAACTTATAAATTCAAGCACATGTATATATCTCTTTAACTTATTTTTACATACATATATTATATACAAATATATAACTCATTACATATATTCAACACATATAATTATCCTTCGTCAAAAAAAAAAAAAACGAAAAAAAAAAAACACATATAATTATCCTTCGTAAAAAAAAAACACATATAATTATCCGTACATATATGTATATAATTTCATATGTAAATCTATGTATGAATAAATATACATTACACATATACACGTATATAGCTATATATATATATATATTCAACATCCGTACATATATGTATTACATATAATTTCATATGTAAATCTATGTACTGAATAAATATACATTACACATATGTATATAGTTATATATATATATATACGCATATATATACAAACAACATATATTTATAATATATACGTTACTACAAATTCGTAAATCGTTTTTAAGTAAATCGAGTTTATCATAAAAGAAATATTTAAATATAACAACTTAGACTACTAAAATAAGCGTAAAAGACATACTTTCTAAAATATAAGTTCAAAGAACACTTTGAAAAGCTGGGGTGGGAAAATGGTTGGAAGAATGAAAAAAATTACTGTAAATGGTGATGGAAGGACAATTGTCATTTATGTGATTAAAAGAACAAATTGATAATAAATGGACGAAAAATACCCATGATTTTTATTTTACACATTAAACATGTATAGTAATACTAGATAAAATGTAATAATGTTATTTCAAAAAGTAGTAATAACCAAAAACAAGTAATGAATTTCATGAAATGTAATGTAATGATGAAAAAACAAGTAATAACTTACCAAAAATGTAGTAACAACCAATAAACAAGTAAGTAATGGTACCATAAGCAAGTAGTAATGCTATAAAATGGATAAAGTTACAACAAAACATATAGTAATGTTAAAAATTAGTAGTAACAACCTATAATATACATGTAGTGTAGTAAAACCAAAAAATATAGTAACAATGATCGTTCCTCATTCTCCTCCCCAAATCCTAATGCCCATGGTTATGTTTTTCACTCGGCCGTCACGTTTTCTAATCGAAGCGTGTTCCAAATCCATCCAGAATCGAGGCATACATGAAGCGAAATCACGACTCCTTTCACGTGTTGCAAAAGCGGAATCGAATCGAGATAATAAAGCTTCGATTGAGCGAATATGGAAGGACATCACCGAGATGGTCGACCATCACGTTTCTATGCAAAAGCGTGTTGCAAATCCGTAAAGAATCGGCGGCGATGCTCGATTGACCACATAAGAGGTAGGAGGTGAAGCGTGACGGATTTTCTAGGTTGAGCATTGAATTACAAAGATTTCGGAGGGGTTGGATGAGGCCGTAGCGAGGGAAGTGGCGGCTGCGGTGGTGTGGGTGGTTTGAGAGGTGGCTGAGTGCGGATGATGGATAGACATGATGAGCGAGGCTAACACAAAGCGGCTATGCTAAATTGAGAGCGTGAATGTATTTTAAAATTAGTAAAAATGGTATTTTGGTATATTTACGTAGTTTTATCTTAATTAATAAACAATTTTCTTGGATCACGATAAAACACATTAGTCAATCATTCTTGCAAAGCCTAAATAATATAAGCGGTATGTGTTTTATTCATTTTCTTATTACAAACACATACACCGGTATATCTACACATGAACACAATTAAGTAAAAAAAAATTATTCAGAATAAATGTGCGATGAAATTATAAAATCATATGGTTTTTTTTTTGTTTTTTTTTTTTTGTTTTTTTTTTTTGGACTAACGTATGGCTTTTAAAAATTGTAATTATGCTCATATTTTGAAGAGACAAAAACAATATAATGGAGTATATTAATATATTTTAGTCCAAGCATGTATCAAAATGTGAGACCGAAAGTACTTGTATTTTCTTTAAAATCGTGGGCACCCACTTTTCATAATCACGATAATACAAAATAACAAACGTAATGAAAAAAAAAAAAAACATTAAATTTAAGTGGTTTCTGAAAATGTAACAACTAGTCCATAAACGAAAGAAAAAATATTACAATAAAGAAGAAAAAATATTCTTATAGAGGAAAAATACAAAAGATCTAAACTCTTTAAAAGCACAATAGCCAAATATCTAAATCAATTAAAGGTTTATATTAATTTGGTACATCTAATTAATTATTCCTTCCGTCTTGAATTGTTTGATCGACTTATTTCATTTCTGAATGCCTTAAAATAAGTATCATAACTAAATTTAATTTAAAGTTCTTTTCAATTTACAAAATACCCAAATAACTACATTTATTAAAGTTTTAAAAGACAATAAAAAATAATATAATTGCAAAATAGTCATGTTTTTATTTACTAGACATGATTAATAAATGATATTTTTTAAAATTTTAAAGTTATAATATATATATAAGCTTACGTCAGCTTAAGTCAGAGGGTATATAAGCTTACGTCAGCTTACGTCAGCTACTTCAAGCGACGGAACCAATGTGGGACTTTGGACCATTACCTATCATCACACACACTCTCTCTCCCTATTTCCATATATATAGAGTCATCTAGAGAAACTTAAAGCAAGATATTTCCTCTAGAAAGAGGTATGAAAGAATCAGTTTGATCCATCATTCAAAGAAACATACAAATCCCTGATAAATAGTAGCTCAAATGATACACATCCACAGAATTGGAGTACTCTTGACGGCGTTTTCATAGTTGAAGACTGCGAGCTGCCATTGATAGACCTTAACAAGCTTAAAGAAGATGTCGCAGCATTACAGGTCGAGCGTGAAAACTGCAAGAAAGACATAGCAAAAGCTTCGAGAGAATGGGTTTTTTCCAAGTGGCCAACCATGGAATTTCAGATGAGATCTTTGAGGAAATGAGATCACAACAAATGAAACTTTTCAACAAGCCATTTATGGAGAAAGTAAATGATGACTACTACACCTGGAGAAAGCCGACGGCGGCGGATTCCATGAAAGAGATTCCTTGTTATGAATCTTTTCATATGCCCCTTACTGTTATCTCGGTTCAGGAGCGCTTGACGCCCTCAGGTAAGCAATCCTATGTATAACATAGATAAAAACACCACATGCACTTGAACATCAAATGCAAAAATACACAAAACAAAATGCCATATATATATATATATATATATATATATATATATATATAGTTTACATCATTCAACGTTATGGGATCATGGAATCAATAAATTTATGTGAATATGCGTTGAGTTGTTTTATTTTGTTATATAATTAAAAATACTCATGTAAAATGTATAGCCAACGTTTTTCAATTTTGTTGTTGTTGTTTATGGATAACAAATTTTATAAAGATGAGTTATACTCCATCCATATATCTTTATTATCTTATTTATGTATAGTTAGGAAGTTCGGTGTTTGGTGTAGCGCTTATTTTTTTGGATGACATTTGAGGGGTGGTTGATTTCTAAAGACTCTGGAATACGTAGGTATTAGTTTAATATAAATAACTTGTTAAATCATCGTTTTGTCTTCACTCATATAATAATATTGATGTATCACATATATTATTCTTAAACAAGTTGTGATTTTTAATAAATAATTTTATGTGTGAAAGAAAACCGAAAAAAAGTCAAACCAAACGAGACCAGACATATGATTTCTTTTGAAAACCGTTATGGTTTTGTTTGAAAATTTACAAAAAATATTATAAAATGTTTCGGTTTATAGATTAGAAAACATTACTAAACCGAACCATATTCACCCATAATTGTATTAGTTCCTAGGATACAAAATGAAGAGTTATGAGATAGGTTGAACTCTAATCAATCGGTGCTGCTATCTTGATATTTGAATTGGTAAAAATATAAAAGTAGGGGAGATTTCATGTTTTCTTATAAATATAGTAGTATTAAACAAAATGACGAATTTCCTAATCTTCGATTTCTTATTTTCTTTCAAATTATATTGTCTGCCGTACAATTTTGTCTTTCAGTTCAACATTGGAAAATTTTGCAAAACCAATGTCGGAGCTAGCACTTAAGCTAGCAGGAATATTGGTAGAAAAACTGGGTGAAAAGTCGGATTTCTTCAAAGAAAAATGCTTGACAAGCACTAGCTATGTGCGGATGAATCGATATCCGCCATGTTCGGTATCTCCTCAAGTTCTCGGATTGTCGCCTCACACCGATAGCGACATCATTACCGTGCTGCACCAAGATCAAATTGGGGGTTTGCAATTATTCAAAGATGGCAAATGGGTTGCAGTTAAACCCCGCCCTCAAACTCTTATTATCAACATTGGAGACCTTTTGCAGGTAATAATTAATTAAGAAATAAGGGTCTTCAAGGACACAATATAGAAAATGCCCGACATTAAGGACTAAAGGAAATATTTTTGTTAAAAAAGACATTTAATTAGTGAAAGTGAAAATGAAAGTGAATTTGAATTTGAATTTGAAAGTGAATTACGTTGGTTTTCAGCACAAAACCAACGTAATTCACTTTCATTTTCACTTTCAATGATGAAATGTTATTTTTGACAAAAATCTTTTTTTATTGTCCTAAAATCCTGACATCTTTCTAAATATGACTTAATTGACAATTAACTATAATTAATTTTAACTTCCTCAAAACAGAAAATTTTATATTAACTATTAATCTTCGGGCTTTTAAGGACATCCCAGTAAATATTATAACTGGGGTGCCCTAAAAGGCCCTTAATCGTGTTACATATACACTTGAAAAGACAAGTGGTCAATTTGATGTTTGGATGCAGGCTTGGAGCAATGGTGTGTACAAAAGTGTAAAGCATCGAGTTGTAGTTTTTGATATGGTGAAAGAAAGGTTCTCAGTTGCATATTTCATGTGCCCTTTTGATGAGACAGAAGTGAAGAGTTGCATTGAAGAAGAACCATCGGTTTATAGGAATTTCACTTTTGGAGAATATAGACGACAGGTCCAACAAGATGTCAGATTGTTTGGAAACAAAATCGGCCTAAGTAGATTTCTCCTTTAAATTATATTATTATAGAATAAATATTCTATATTTAATAGAAAGTAAAATCAATCAAAATAAAGCAAAATCTTGGCCTCGGAGGGTGTGCCGGGCCGATCTTGGGGAGGCCTACCATGCCATGGCCTTGCATATCCTCCCAATAGCATAATTTAAGGGGAATGATGAGAAAGAATGAAATATTTAATCAATTGAGTAGAGGGACGGCTTTTTTAAAACTTTTGCATAAAGAAAAACTATTTATTCATCGAAATTCACTTGTGTCAAAATTCACTCGTTTAAATTCACCGACGAAATTCATCATGTCGAAATTCACTATTTTCAAAATTCATAAATTAAATTCACTATTTTAAGGATTATTTGTCGAATTCACTATCGAAATTCATTCGATTTAGGGATTCACTAGGAGATTCACCGATTTTCGGATTCATTATTTGTTTGTCTTCTCGCTATAAAAATTATGCGATTGTCATTCTCCCTATAAAAATATGTAGTTGTCTCCACATTCTTAAAAATATTTGACGTTGTGTCTTATCCCTAATTTTCCATAATTTAAGGGTTCTCTGAAAACGTTGTCCAGTTCAATAACTATTTAAATGATATATGTATAAAATATAAGAGCATTTAATGATATTCAAAGTATGAACTATATTTTTTTATATTTAAGTATTAACTTCTTTTGCCAAAATAAACATTAACTATATTTCATTTAATAAGTGCCAAAAGAGTCCAATGAGACAAATAAAATGGGATAGATGGAGTTAGACCCGGCCAAATGAATCAACCGGATTGGCCCTTAACCGGACCGACGGTTTTTTTTTTTTTATCTGGTTCATGCCGGTTTTGTAACCAGCGGTTAAAGGTTCCTAACCGGCGGTTCAACGGTTCACACGATTCTTTCCGGTTCAGATCACGGTTCTACAATTAATAAGAATTTTTTTTTTTTTACATTTTCAGAAAATACTTATTCTTATCAATTATAATAACAAATTACTATTAATTAAATTTGAATGTAATATAAAATAACCAAAGCGAATGTAATATATAGTTTTTTATAAATAGTTTTTTATTCGGTTTTAAGTATAAGTTGATGATAAATGTTGTTTTATTAAATATTATGTGAGATATATTGCGTTATTTTTTTATATAATTATGCTATTTTTAAAAATTATGTTATTTTTCAACGCTATACTAAAAAAATCGTTTTGCTAACGTAGATCTTTTTATGTAATCGTGTTATGAGATTTACCCATATAAAAAATCAAAGCGATTCTATAGTTTTTTTTTTAGTCTTTTATATTTTTTTATAGGTTTTTATAGTTTTTTTAGGTTTTATATTTTTTTATGGTTTCTTTTTATAGGTTTTTATAGTTTTTCATAGTTTTTTTATTATAGTTTTTATACTTATTTCATAATATTTTATAGTTTCTTATAGTTTTTATTCGGTTTAAGTATAAGTTTGATTATAAATGTTGTTTTATTAAAATTACGTGAGATATATTGTGTTATTTTTATATGTAAATTATGTAATAACGCATATCACAGGAAATCGTATTGTCTACGTATCTTTTATATGTAATCGTGTTGGAGACACGCCACATATAAAAAAATCTAAACAAACGTAGTTCTATAGGTTTTTTTTTAGTCCTTTATAGTTTTTTTTATAGGTTTTTATAGTTTTATAGATTTTTTAGGTTTGTATAGTTTTTTTTATGGTTTTTTTTATAGCTTTTATATTTTTTTCAACGTATTTTATAGTTCTTATTTTTTTTATATTTGGTTTTAAGTATAAGTTGATTATAAATGTTGTTATATTAAAATTTACGTGAGATATATTGTGTTATTTTTTTAATATGTAAATTATGTTATTTTTTTAACGCAGATCGAAATTCGGATTTGCTGTCGCGGAAGATACTGGCCATATAAAAAATCAAGCGAGCGTAGTTTCTATAGTTTTTAGTCTTTTATAGTTTTTTTTATAGGTTTTTTTAGGTTTGTATATTTCATCAATTAGGGAGAATAACAGCTTTTTAAAACTTTTGTATAAATGAAAAAACTATTTTTTTTTAAATCTAACACCTTTTTTCCAGAAAAGAAAGTAAAAAAAATATCAACACACTTTCTCTCTCATCCATCTTTTTTAAACATTCATATCTCTCAACCAGAACTCCAAATTTGAAAATCATTTCACCAATTTTTATTTTTCATGCTCTTTATTTTGAGATCATGAACAACATATTCGGCGCGATTTGTAAAATCTAGCCGGTCGAAATTCACTATTGTTCAAAATTCAATTATCGATATTCACTAAATTTTGGGATTCAATTTCAGGATATTCACTAAGTGAATTTCACGATGAATCTCACGAAAAATGATGTAATTATATCGAATCAAGTCTCAAAACGAAGAAGCGTCAAAAATAAAAATTCATTAAAATTTTATCGCGTTTGGATATATATATATATATATATATATATATATATATATATATCAAAAGATATGAAGCGTTTTAAAATTCGGGAGGAAAAGAAGAAAAAAAGTTCCTACTTCCAGCAAGCCGGATTTTTTTCTAATTTTTTTGGTTTTGTCCTTGGTATAAAAATATAAAAGTTATGCATTCTCACTATAAAAAATGTGTTCTTATCTTTATTCTTAAAAAATATTAAAAGATGTCCTTATCCCTAATTCTCCTTTTTGTTTATAGGTTTTATAGTTTTTTCTATATAGTTTGTATAGTTGTTTTTTCCTGCACCACCAGCTATTGCTCTAATTGCTTATGTTCAAGGATCTTCTTTTGGTTCAAGTACTATCTATCATTGGATAGTGGATTCAGGTGCTAATGATCATATCATTTATGATCTATCTTTAATGTTTAGTGCTAAACCTGTTTCTGATCTTACTGACTTTACCTAATGGAGCACCTACTAAAGTCACTCATAAAGGTCAAGTCAGGATCAATAAAAATCTTATATTAAATGATGTATTATATGTGTTCCACAATTTACATACAATCTTCTATCTGTCACAAAGATCACTAAGATAATGAGATACTCCTTACGCTTCAACTACAATGGTTGTGTTTTGCGGGACAACATCTTGCCAAAAAAGATGATTGGTTTAAACTAGAGTGTTTCAAGGACTATACATTTTACAAGTCGATACTAATGTTCATGATCCTGCTCATGTTATTTGTACTCTTGCTATTATTCCAAATTCTTTACTTTGACATTATAGATTAGGTCACCTCTGCAGACAAAAGAATCCAAGCATTGAATAAATCAGTTCCTCTTGTATCTTCCGATTCGGACACTTATTTGTCATGTTTGTCCTTTGCCAAACAAAA